>JACBWW010000008.1:30610154-30642310 GCA_020086605.1 Lanius collurio | reverse complement strand
GACTTTAGTTAGTCCTGCAAGTTTTCAGATATCTGGCAGTGAAATAAGAAAGTACTGGTTTTTATTGCTGCAGTTGTTTTTAAGGTGGGATATTAGTGTGAAGTTATTTTTAAATCCACATTAGTAACTTGACGGATTTTTCTGCTCACTCCTGGCACAGACCCAAGGATTCCAGTCCTGACTGCACTGAACTGATGGAAGTGGTGTCCAAAGGGACCAAGGACAAGGGCATGGCTCAGGAGGAGGGATGGATTTCCGTCTGTGTCTGTGAGATGTGTGTCATGCTTCTGGTTGGGGGCTGAAACTGCTCTGGTGTCACTGCAGCGTCTCTGCTGTGCTGTGAGCAACAGTGAGTGGATAACATGAAGAAATTTGAGGCTGGCACAGGCTGCTCTGGTCATACTTCACAGCTGGGCCAGTCCTCAGGACTGCTGCTGTTGTTGGTTTATTTTAGCATGCATTACAATGGGCGCAGGAGGTCCTATTTGAAGGTAAAAGTCCTGGACTACTAAGTGCTTACCACATGCAAAATGAAAAGATGGTCCTTGACCTGAACTGCTCGGAGATGTGAACGCCTGAGAGAGGCCACAGCAAACAGATGGAGGGAGAGCAAGGTAATATAGAGCGGATTATGATTTGGTTGGGAAGTTGCAGTGATAGCACACTGGCTGCCTCGTGGGTGTTGAGTGGTTTGGAAGTGTCACTGCAAAGGTGAGTTTCAAGGAGGGATGATGGGGCGGACTCTGTAGTAGATGCCTCTGATGTTGGCAGGACTTTCACATCCCTGGTACACAAAGGTCTCTGGACGGTAGAAACAGCTGACATAGCTTTGGGGTTAAGCCAACACTATCATGCTGTTAGGATGTTTATCTGAACCAACCGTCGCAAAAGGCTCTCCCATGCCTACCTCAATATTAAGGACTCAGAGGATTTTGAGGACAGAGCACATCATTTATCCTGACCTTCTGGATGTAGTAGAGGCCACGGGATTACAGTGATTCCTGCACCAGGCCCCAGTCACTTGGGCTGAATCTCAGCATCTCTCTCAGAAAGGTGTGCAAGCCTAACAGAGAGCCTTGAAGGGAGATGGTGTCTCACTTTTATTGGCCCTGTGTATGTGTTTGCACAGCGTGTGAAATATAGTAAGCATATATTTGTGGTTTGGTTTTTTTTGAATGTTAAATGGGCTTAAGGCCCTTTCTGAAAAGCTCAGGGATTTTGAGCACAATTGTCTACTGCAGAGGCAGCAACTGTAGGCTAATTTGAAAAATTCACGCTGGACACTGGGCTGAGATGTGCCCTTTAAATGATGGTCAGTGACCCAGGAAGAATTTCCTGAGTGCAGGAGGACCTCAGCGGAATTGTTTCGTGTCTGCAAGTGTGTGGCTAAGCAGTTTAAATGGAAATAGTACTAAGGGCATATTGTTTTCCTTGGGCTTGCATTTAATGTGCTTATCCTGTGCTTCAAATGCTCATGATTTTACACTAACTTAAATTCAGCATAAAAATTTCCAAACTTTTGAAATAGAAAGTCAGTAATATTAAAAATCCATATTTTAATTTATGTTGTTGGGTTTTTTTCTCTTTGCCCCAAATGCCATGTTACCTCTTCTTTTTTCATTTCCCTTTTATAGTCAGCACCATTCAAAGGGTCCACTGATGATAAAGTTGGCTATGGCCATAAGAAATGAGACTGTAGAGGAATAGAATTCAGGAGATGGGTTTTGTCTGCACCACAGAGTTGCTTTAGAAGCCCTGAGTGGAACATGAAAACATTATGAAAAGGAGGCGTTAAGGAGAAGGGTGGTATTTGGTTTCACAAATTGATTAGGAATCTTGTCTGTCTATATGATAGTGAATGAGAGGGAATATGTTTTGTTCTGGGAACAGTGTTGAGCACTGATCATTGCTGATCATTTTTTGACACTCTAAATGGAAGTGGAAAATAAAAAATTAATGTAAATTACAGGGAAATTTAAAATTTCCGCAGAAATGATGGCATTAACTGAGGCCCATGTTGTTGTCAGCATTCTTCTGAACTTCCCCTATCCATTACTACCCCTTTTCTCTGCTGAGATCATGTCTGTCTACTTTGTAAGCTCTCAGTATACAGTCCAAAACCACAGTTTCAGGCCCTGCTAAGAAATTGTGTTAGCACTAGGACAGAAAATTGATTAGTCCGTTTTCTCTGTTCCAACTTAAGAGTGAAGCAGTAAATAGTGTTAATGCTGAAAAGTGAATTAGATTTCTAACACTGTTTCTGCTTTAATAGTTTTTTCCATTTGCTAATAGCCCAGATAATAGCAACTGCCCTTCAATAACATGTGTTGTTTTGTTTGTATCTTTCTTCTGACAGCATCTTTTTAAAGCAACATGTTACAGCTCATTCATGAAATAGTTATCAATTCTGTCCTTGTTTGTTTCTCCAGGCAAGCTAAGTATGTCCTTGTTAACACTGGCTGTCGGGCATTGTGTACCTGCAGGCTGTGCTTAGCTCCCTCCTTTTAAGGGTCTCTCAGTCAATTAAAATTGCAGATACAAATTTCAGGTGCTTTGGAATAGGGCTTTCAAACCCAAACGCAGATTTCGCACTTTGTTGGAAAGCAGAGCAGCACGAATAGTTAGTGACGTCCGCTCTAGGCTGGAGCAGGAGTGTCCCCTGAACACCAAGGATGCTGACCAGATTGGGTTATTTTGGTATTACCTTTTCCAAACCTCCTATCTTATTTTTCTCAAATTCCTCCTTAAGCATACTTTTACCAGTCATGCTGTTCTTGTCAATTACGGCTTTCTTGACTAGTCATTGCTGCATCCAAACACTTTCCAGAAGTGCCCAGATCAGCAGGGCTGTTATGTCACCTGTAGCTAATCTTTGTCATCATCTCCTCAGCAGAGCGAGCAGGGCAGTGTTCTGTTAGGGTATCTTTTGTTTCTGTCTCTGCAACCCACGTGCTGCTCCATGTGAACATTTGAGGGGGGAAGTTAAATTTGCTATATGAAATTGATGTGACCAGAGTGCGCCTTCATTCCTGTGTTTGTTCTGAAATACTATATTTGTCTTGAAAATTATGGTTCCCAGTTAAGTAACGCATATGGAGAAAAGTCTGTCGAGCTTTCAAAGCCTGTCAAATACAGGCCATAATGTACAGCATTAGGACACTTCCACATGAGTAGTCTGTGCCTTTGAGGTGTTCGCCACGTGTCCTTTGATGATTAAGTGACAATTTGTGATTTTGTATTGCCTAGCAAATTCCTTTCCTTTCACTGAACCAGACTTCTCAACCCACCCCATTCTGTTTTGTCCCATCATTCCAATGAATAAATTACTAGGAAACTAGGGCAGAGACCATTTACTTTGGGATGTCCATTCAGTAGTTTTCCCAAGTATTTAATCTCGGATTGGTGACTGTAAAGCTACAGTAATTTGTAATTGCAATTACTGAGTGATGACAGTTAAATGGTATGTAATAAGAGCCTTTTAGCTACATACTGAGTTTTATCCTAGTTTATCACTGACATTTCATTCAAAGAAAAAAATCTCACAAAGTTTTAGTATTGTAGATACAGTCAGCTAGAGCAGAAATATTTGCAGAGGAGTGCTACTCAGTTGGTTCTCTCATGCTATCATTGGCAAAATGCATGTTTAATTACAAAATGGTCTTTTAATTTATTTGATAGTTCAAAGATCTATGATTTTTTTTTTTCATTTTTAAACTTGTAATTGCTATTTATTTGGAGCTCAGAAAAATATATCTACCTTTTTTTGCTAAATTAAATATCCTGGTTTGAATTCGTATCTTTAAAAAAGAAACTGATGAAATTTGCATGGAAGAATTATTTAATTAGTGTGTTCTCAAATCCATTTGAATAGCCAAATTCCTTGTTCTGCAACAGTGTGCAAAGCCTCTATCTAATCCCTGGGTGAGAAAACTCACAATTATCTAGGTGGAAAGGTTCCCTTGCCACACATCTCTGGGAAGCACTCCTTTCCCCTTCTCCAGGGGAGCTAGCAGAGCTTGGCAAGAAGATGAGCTTGGGAAAAAGTTTCTGGAGTTCAAGTGGGATGTTTGATAAATTACTGGCCAGCATATTATTTGTTGCATTGAGATTGTGATTAGTCCAGACATCACCCTGTTTTTTTCTGAGGTTATTTCCTTGAGATTAAGCAAAGCATAATGGTGTGATAGAGTTGAAGTTTATAAGGAAAGAGGTTAGAACATTCATTAAACTTTTCTGTATTTATCTCACTCTTCTTGCAAGACAATTTCTTTTAAAGCCAAAGCCAGATACTTGAATGAAAAATGACCCATTTCCTTAGCTCTCCTGTCCACCACTTTTCATGAAAATTGACCTCTCCATTAGATCAACTAATCAGTGGAGCATAACTGAGGTTTAATGGCCATCAAAGAGAAAACCAATTTAGTTTCAGCTGCTTTGACAGGAGTGCATCTGCAGGACTTGGGGCAGACTGATCAGTTGGGGTTTTTTTCTGGTGGTTGTGCCAAGTCTTTGCTAAATTTCAAGCAACGATCTCTCACAACTGTCCCTTTACTTTGTGCTTTGTGCTAAAAATAAATTACTGGGTGTTTCACAGGAGGCACTGTCAAAGCCTGGAATTACATGTATGAATGAGGGCTACCATGCCAGACTCCTGTGGCAAGGATAAGGGTTCTAACCTTTCTTCAAACTACAGGAAGTCCTGCATTTCTTTTCAAGTGCCAAGGCATCACCTACAGTAATCACACCATTTTCTCCAAGTATTTTCTTCTGGATGTATAATCATCAGAGAGTCATTCTAGAGTTAAATAATGTGTTTCACATGCAGTAATTGTTTTATTTATTTATTTAATTTTTTTTTAGCTAGCTACGCCTTATGGTTCCTTCCTGTGAAATTGATCTTTGCTAACTGGATCCAGTCTTCTCTGAGTGTGAGATCTGCAGTAATATGTTAGGGGAGTTGGTTGGTTGGTTTCTTTTTCAGTAGAGCAGAGTTAAAAACTTAGATCTGGACCCAATGGTTTGGGAATCTCCAGACTGGTATGATGTGGGTAGATCCAGCTAATTCGGATTGCATTTTCCCATGGGGTTTTGTCCATCATTCCTCTTGAGTAATCTGAATATAACCTAATCTGCATCTCTAGCCCAGTGTAATGTCTCACTGCAAATTACTTCTTAATTCACATTAACCTCAATTCATAGCCTAGTTGGTTTTCTTTCTTTGTTTCTTCTACCTCTTTCAATTTCCCAAAGTATTCTACAACTTCACAGGCTTTGGGAGAGGGTACAGATTAAAAAATAAAATAAAAACTTTTTACAACCCATTTGGCACTTAGAGTAAACATGCTTCCCATTCTTGTTCCAGGGCTGTTTGTGTCTCTCCAGACTCTGATCCTGAGGAGCTTGTTACTATACAATTACAGTCAATGAGAATAATTTTTATATTCTTTAAACACAGAAAAGAAGAGAAAAATGCATATAGAAACTAGTAAATAAAAAAAAAAGGAAACATTTTAAGACAGAGTAATGCAAAGCTTTCAAAAGCATGAATTAAACCAACCTTTCAGTGATTAGGCATTAGGATGAAAGTTTCCATGGGAACATATTATCTCATCAGTCTCTACTTCAGTGTTCCTTGTGTCCTCGATTGAAACAGCTGGAACTAGCTAAATTATGCCATTTTGTTTGTTCTCAATTGTATGAAACCTTTTTCTTTCTGTGTTTCAACTGCAACACCAAAAAGTCAGTGTCTCTTTTTCTCTTCTTCCTTCTTTCTTGGCCAATGAATCTTTAATTATTTATACAAGTGGAATATCTCCAAGTGAAGTGAAGGTGAAAAAAAAGAGAGGGAGTAAAATGAAGAGAATATGTTTTAGTTTTACTGGTGTGGAGTTGATCCCAGTCTTGAAATAAATATCAGCCTTTTTAGACTTGATTATTTACCAGTTAGGAAAAAAAAAAAAAAAAAAAAAAGAGAGAGAAAAATCATGAACCTCTGATAAATAATTCAGGCTCCTCCATCTGTGAAAATGTTGGATTTGGCCTAATTTTTCTTATAAACAAAGACCATCATCTGCTCCAGAAAATAAAATCTGCAAAATTCAGGTTCTGAAGGGGCACTTTTTCCTTGCCAAGATCCGATATATTTTTTTCCCACATGCATGCAATTAAAAAGCCAAACCAGGAAATTATAAGGGAAAATCAGGCAAGCTATCTTTCATCCCAGTTCTGGTAAAATGTCATTTGCTTCGGGCTGTGTTGTTGAAACACAGGTCACCAAGAAAGGAGTTGTTAGTTTTGCCACGTTCTGCTATTCAGTGCCTAAATCCCTTTGGCAGCATATGTTAGATACCTGATGCTGATCTGGGAAGGAGACTCTGTCATCAAGGACTTAGATGGAGCTTGAAGGACAAGAAGCAACTTTAGTCTGTATCCTGTGTTCCACAGAATGGTTGTCTCTTTCAAATTTGCAACAGTTTTAGTAAAACAGCTTCAGTTACCCTGCCTCTCCCTGGATTTTATTTTTTAGAACTCTAGAGGTATGTCTGGGTGCAAATATATGTTATTATTTGCAGGTCACCTGAAGTTAATGAATTCATAGATACCAGCTGCAGCACTGAGTGGCTTCTGAGATCTCAGCCTTCAGAGGTTGCAGGTGGTAAAGAGGATTAGAACGGCCTGAGGTTCAGGGATCTCATCATGGGTCAGTCTGCAACCAAGAAATTGGTCATCTTCTGTCTTCTGCATCTAAAGTGGAAGCTGGAGTGCAATGGCATGCAGCTGATTTCTCCAGAATTTGAGAGAGCTAAGTGCTCAAGGGTGGGCAAATGTCAGGGGAAAGACCTGTGGGAAGCTGGGTTTGGGAATGGGAGGAAGGTATGCCAGGCTGCAGACTTTGATATAGAGTCTAGAAAATAGTGTTCAGAACTAAATCTATAGACTTCAGAAGAAGAAAGTTGCAAGGAAGGGAGCCTGGATCCACATTTTAGAAAAATTCAGCAAGAAAAAATGGTTGAGGGAACTCTGAGAGGCCTCAAGTAGAAAATGCAGCATGATGCTCATAAGCACATCAGCCCCATGGCAAATCCTTCTTTGCATTTGGCTTCTTCCTTTGATTTTACAGAGGTTCAGGGGAAAAAAACACACCCACAAAACTACACCAAGCCAAATTTGATCACAGCTTGTTTGGCAATTATTGTATTCATGTACGCGTGAAATTTCTGATGGGAACTTCTCAGGGAGAGTTTGTGGCTAAATTATCATCATTTCTCTCCTAAAACTCTAAAAATGTTAATGAGGGTTGGTGCAAAAACTTGTAAATTTAAAATTAGATTAGTCCAATAGAAATTACCTGAAAGTGAGTTCCCTGTGACAAGCAAACAAGAAATCTCATGAGAGCAGAATGTCAGTTTTCCCTCATGAGTGGAGTTGTGAACTCAGTTCTGCAACATCATAATCAAACCCAACTGGGTTCTGTCAGACAGGTGGGATATTTATCTACCTGCCACACATACACATGTTTCTACTCAGCAGTAGACATAAGTGACATAGAGGAGGAATCTATCATAAAGTGTTTAGTGAAAAGAAAAAAAAAGAAATATAAATCAACAACTTTAATGTTTCTCTTCTAGATTCAAATTAAAATATATATATATGTAAAAGCCACATTGTGAAATGAAGTTTAAATAGATGTGGAGCCTTGGACTACATCCAGCTTGCTGGACAGCACTCACAAGGCTGTGCTGAGCTGTGACATTGCTTTAGAGAGGAAAAAACAATACATGTTACCATTTCTGAAATGCTTTTGATGCCTTTATGAAGTGGCATTTGCAGTACAGGGTGGACAGAAACAATGATATCCAAAGGCCAGGCAGCATTTCCATGGTAGCTGAAGTTAGATGGAGTAAAGTGGCTGTGGCTGAGCACCACGGTGCCCAAAGCCGTGTGCCTGTCCTGAGGCTCACCCCAAGGAGCAATGGCTGGGCTGGGCAGGACAAAGAGAAACCAAGAAGTGGAGATAGGAAAGGACAGGCAGGATCCTTTGGTGGCCTTCAGCCAGGCTGCAGTTTCCACAGCTCTCCCTAGGTAGCAAGTTAGCCTCTGCACTCCCCTCCTGCTCCGTGGAGGTGCAGTGAGCACTGTCTGGAGTTGCTGTACCATGAGAGGAAATTGTTTATATCATGTGGGTTAGAGCAACAAACCTGATCAAATTCCCCAAAGGGAACTGTCCTTTCTGAGGCTTTCAACAATCTGTTGGGAAGATATTTTTTCTCTTTGTCTTTCCTTCCTATGTTCCTCGCAATCTGAGCAGCATTTTAAAGAGCACTGCACAGACTGCAGAGAAAAGAGGAGAGGCTTTTCTCATGGTGCCCCTTCCACCAGAGCAGAGCAGACACTACAATTCTTTCTTTTGTGGGCTGAGAGGGATGGATGGAGACCATGACTTTCTCGTTGTCTTGCCGAGCGAGACCTAGTCGTGCAGGGAAGAAAATGAAACTCACTTTTGGGATCAGGGGAGGGAGATGGGAATAACTCCTCTTCACTGTTATTTCCAGACCAAGATTAGCTAATTTCTGAGTGATGACGCTCCATTAGGCTTTGGGGAATCGGCTGTCCGGCCCTACACTGCCAGAAAATCAGTCCTTTCACAACGATCAACCTATTTTTAATTCATCAGCTGCCAAATCCTGGGGAACAGCTCTGTGTACGCGTCTATATGTGTGTGCGAGACAGTTATGAAAGACCTGTCTTTGACCTCCTCACTTTCAGCAGAAGGTTATTGTCTTAAATAGCACATCCAGCTCACAATTCCCTTTGATCCTCTGAAACTTCAGCTCAGCCACCTGATATAATTTTCATCCCCCTCTCCAACTCCTTGCAATCCCTCCTCCCCATCCGCCTCCCCCCAAACATTCAAAGACATTATAGCAGGAACTAATTTTGTCTGGACTATTATTAGATCATGAGATCAGGGCAACATAGAGGTCGTAAAATGTTTCATTCTCTCAGAATGGCCATCGTGCCCCTATCAGGTACCATAACGTTAGGTTTGCTTATTGTGCAGATTGCTTGAGTTGCAAATTGCACATTATCCAGCTTAAACACCTGGCATTTACATTCATTATAACCCTGACACCCCCCCTTTATGGCCTCCCGTGAGGGTCTTCCAATTGGTCAGAAGCACAAATGAATGTTTTATGATTATGATGAATAATGTGAGGGGCTGTGGAGGGAAAAAAAAAAGGAAAAAGAAGAGAAAGGAAAAACAAGAATGAGATGTAGGCAAAGGAAGTGCCTTATAAAGCACTTTGGCGATGCAGAGTTTTTTGTCAGAGGTGTATAGTGATCCCTGTACCTGGAACAAGACTCAATGTAGATGAATAGAGCAAAAGCAGAAGCAGTTTGCAGGAAGGGATAAAGATATGTCTTCATTAAAAGAAGGTTGAAGGTGTTGACATCCTGGCACTAAACAAGGAGTTAGAGGGAGGGGGTTTTATTCCTGGCGGTGTTCCTTGTTTCTCAGTGATTTCAGGCCAGTACCTTCACATATTTCCATACCTCAGTTTCCCCTTAAGCATGCACAAGGAGTGGATTTAGCAGCTACTTCTCCTCCTCTTCTGCTCCCCACCTGTCTCAGGGCCTTTGAACTGAAAAAATCCCTTCCCCAGCCCTTCCAGACTTCCTGCTTTCCCTGAGAAGAGGTACTTGGAGACTTTCTGGTAACTGGAGCCAGGTCTAGATGCAGTTGTGAGATGTGTGACCGTAACATCCAAATCAAGAGCTATTCTCCCAGTGTTTTCCTGCCTCATTTGCTGGCGTGAGGAAGGGTCATAGCTTTGAATTAGGAAGCTGCAAACTAAATGTATGAAGCCATTTACTGCACTACTTCTTGGGTATTTGGCTTTTTATTGGCTCTTTCGTTTCCGCTGTCAGTGGCTGCTGGGCCAACTCTATCTCAGGAAGTCACACTGCATTTTCAACCTGGGTGTTATATTTTCTATTTTATTTCTTGGACAAGGCCTAGTTCCACTACCCTAATGCTGTTACGCCTCAAGATTGTTTTTCAAGGGGCAGCAGAAGGTGGACAGAGTTTATCTCTTGCTTCTGAGGCCATCTTCAAAGCTGAGGAGCCTTGACTGTAGTTGTTTTTTTTTCCAGGAAAGCTGTAGGTATTTTGTGATTGACTTCAGTGAGGACAGAACTTCCGATCTTATTTCCTAGACTGCGGTCAGACAGAAAAGTTGGAAAAAACAGCCTCACTCTTGTGGGACTTTCACAGCCTAACAAGAGCCTGGAAATTGCCTCTGGGTTTGCTAGTGCCATGTCTTCCCTCAGGAGGCACACTGAGATCATTCCAGGATGCTCGAAGCAAGGAGGAAGGAAAAAAAAAAAAAAAACCCAACAGAAAAAAAAAACCCCAAAACAAAACAAAAAGTCTAAATGAGACTCTGTGTCTCCAGAGATTGTTTCTGTGGCTTAAATGATTTTAATTAATAAATAAATAAATGGGATTGAAAGTTGCCCAGGAGAGAGACTGAGGTTCTGAGATATTTTTAACCCCTCACTCCTCCCCTCTGATGTTGTTTTGCTTCATCTCTGAGCGGGATCTGCTGGTTGCTGGGTTCTGTTTTGTACATCTCAGTCTGGACTAATGAGACTTTCGTGTGATGCAAAGCTCAGAGCAAGGGCAAAGATAGATTTCACTATTGTGTTCAGGGCTTGTGTGCGTTGTAGGGTACCAGCTGGGCAAGGGAGGGTGATTTTAAGGGCTGGTTTTGTTACAGCCTCACAATTTAGAAACAATCGGGCAGCATACTGATAATGAGAGTTTTTAAATGCAGTCTTGGGGTCTGCACAAAACTGAACTGGTCAAATAGCAAATTGCTCTGTGTTGCTTTCTCTCACATTGTCTGTGATAGTTCACTGATTCATGACGTGCACTGAGCTCAGGGAAGCCACATGTCCAGCCTAAATCCATACAGAAAAAGCAAGTCAATGTTCTAAGACCCGAGAAGAGTAGACAGAATATTTGCCAAAGACTGGAATGACATTTAGGATGGAGAGAAAAGACGCTGCTGGAAAGCCTTCTGCCTGATCTCTTTGCAGAGAGCAGGACTTAGAACAAAAGGATAGATGTGGGCTGCTGTCCCTTACATTGGACACGTATCTGTCCATAGTTTTGTAGTCTGTGTGGTTCATAACCTAAGATGTTTCTGACCAAAACATAAATCTTGCTTGGTAGCAATGGAGGATTCATGTCCTTAACAGAAGCAGAAGTGGGCTCTAGCCCAGAGCATGATTGAATCAGCAAGGAAGCCCACTGCCCAGTTTTATAGGGCTGTCATCATACTGCAGCCTTCAAATCTACGTATTGTTTAATTTTTCAAAATCTCCCTTTAATTGAGTTTTCAGTCGTTGATGAAAACATACCCTTTGCCCACTACAGGCATAATGAGACCAATTCTTCAGTACTCTTGACATATCAGTTTCCTATGGCAAAGTCCTACAACACTCAATAGGAATGAAATCATCAAGATTTTATAGAAACAACTCTGGGAGGGCATATAAACCCTTTGATAATCTTTTGATCTTATGGATAGATAGCTCTGGATGTTTCAATACATCCTAAAGATTTTTCTAGGATCATATTCAATTCAACCCTCTAGATGTGTGGACATCCAGGTTTCCTCTCTCCTATATCTGTAGACAGCATGGATATCCATTACACACAAAATAGCTATGTCAGTGAAAAAAATCAGTCCAGGGGAGAACAGTGCTTTGTGTGTCATCAGTTACTTGAAAATTACACTTGTGTAGTTTACTCCTGCTAGAACTTCCTGATCGAACACACTGTCTATTCCTACCTCCATTTTTGGTGTCACAGGACAAGTACTAAAATCCACTTAAGGGGTAACTACAGAATAAACCAAATTTCTTCCCAACTTTGTTCCCATGCTGTTGACTTTTGCCTGGAAGCATGAGGATTATTTCCCTAGCATTTCTTATCCAAGACTGTGCAACTGTGGATGTTCTCATTATGCATATAAATATCTAATCCTATTTGGAATTACGGTAAGGTCTTGCCTTTCGTGGAACCTTGTGGCAATTTGTTGCACAGGGTAATTATGCAGTGTAGTTAAAAAATAAATAAAAATCTTTTGTTGGCTTTAGATTCATTCCCCCTTTCAGCTTGCTGAGAGTCTCCCTCAAACTGGTAATATATGCATATATATTTTGTGCAGGATTTCCACAGAAAGACTGCTGCTGATGATAATAGTTTCTTGGAAGAATGAAGATTTGCTTTCTGATGTCACAAATTTCTTTCTAGGCACCTGTTTCTTCATATTTTGGGAACCTGTGTTTGCCTGAATATCCTTGCCATATTAAAAAAAAAATAGATTTATTTACACATTCAGTTTAGGTATCAGTATCCCAGAGGTGATTAAATTAAAAAAAAAAAAAAAAAAAAAAAGGATTTGAAAGAATTTGCAAAAGGGTTGATTCTGCTGGGCAATGTATTTGGGAACAAAATGGGTCTTCCATCAGTAGAGGTTGTTCACATGAAAACTGGATTGTGTTTTAAGATGAGACAAAATAGAAGGACAGGATGCAGACACTCTTGTGTAAGATTTTATAAGAATGCTTTATATATGATATCAGACTAAAAATTACAGTGTCTCCTTGTATTCCTAGTATCTTAATATAGAAGAAATATTTTTGCTTATTATTTTTAATTAATTTAACCCTAATTCTCGGTTATTGAGCCATTTTTTTCCCCAGTTGCTACTGGCTTGCCAATTTTTTTTGTTAGAGTTTTGGTTAGAGTTTTTTGGTCATATAACAGTATTTTAAGTTAAAGTGTTGCAGAAGATGTTGTTCAGAATATATTCCCCTTGAACTGAGTAGGATGTTATCAGATTTCAAGTTTTCTATAGGAAATGAGTCAATAAACCTGATGCTACAAAATAGAAAGTAAGATCTTTTGAGGGGGAGTTTTCATTATTCTTATAGGACTTGAGAAACTGAGTGTGAGTCTCTCTCGAATGTTATGATGTGGCTCAAAATATTTAGGGATGGCTGATAGTTTCCTGTTAAATTCTAACATGTTGAGAAATGAGACAAAGATGAAGACTGTGGAAGGAAGTGAAGTTCTTTTTACCCTTCGTGATTTATGCTAGCTGACGTCTTCAATTATAATTCAAATTTGCAATTTCCTCCTAATTGTTTTATAGAATCATTATCTTCAGACTACCTTTTTCATGGCTACAGGTTCTCTGACTCCAAACCTCTCTTTAAAGTTTGCCCTTTCTCAGCTGTACTCCTCCTTAACTTTATCTGATTCCTGCCGTGGTATCTGCAAGGGGCTGGCATTGTGTGAAGCTACAGGAACAGTACAAAGTTGCCACTCATAAAACGATTTTCAAACATGAGAAACATAGCATTCAATTTTCCTGTCCAGAGCTGCATCCTTAAGTTGGCATTGATAAATCAGCTCTTTATTTGGTGTCACAGAAGCCAAGTCCAGGAAGATTTCCTGATGCTTCTGGAACTCTCCCTCTCCATCTGCGTGGTGGATAGACTTCCTCCTGCTGTGAACCACAAAAGGGCTGCGACACAGATGTTGGGGACTGGCACAGACCTGGTGATGGAAACCAGCTCAAGCTGGTGGGGCTCGGACATTTTACACCAGTTGAGGGTCAGCAGAGAGTGGAGGACCTTTTTGGGACTTGCATTTTGGAAACATTCAGCTCTTTTCTCCCAGAATTTCTTAGCATCCCCTTATTTCCTCCTCCCCTCCAAAAGAAAATTTTAAAATCCCAAACTACCAGAGTGATGGTCTGCCTCACCCTGTCCTCCTCCTCCTCCTCCTTGCTCAACTAGATCATGCTGTGAGTCTGCAGAAGTTTAGCAATAATTAGTGCCAACTTCTAGCTGCTCACTGCTTGCTGGGAATCCGGGTTGTCAGCTCCGCCTGTCACAGGGCTGTGAGGAAATGAAGCATTGGGAGGCTCAGAGATGTGGGAAGGAGGAGGAGAGATGTCCCCGCGCTACAAAGCACATTGCTATTAAAGTGTCAGTTTTTTGGTTTACTGTTGCAGTTTGTGTGAAGAGTTTATGGATCAGCAGATAACAGTAATTATCACAGAGACTTTTCTGCTAAAGTCTAATCTAACCTTTTATAGTTTTGTACCACAGGGCATCCTTCTCCTCACACTTCCCCCCACCCTTATTTTTAAGAGCTTATTGGGTGATTTTCTTATTTTATTTTTATTTTTTATGGTCTTTAAATCATCAAAGTTGACATCAGACACCTTCACACAAAAAAAGGATGCATAGATTAATTGAATGAGGGGGAGGATGGTAGGGTTTTATTAATAATACCAATCTAGAGAGTTTATAGTAGCAAAACCCAGGAACAGATTACCTGCATTAGAAGAAAAGGGAGGGGGGAGTAAGGAAGAGTGAAAAAAATTCAGAAATGTTAGTCAAAGTGAGATGCTGTCCTCAAATTTAAAGCACTTGAAAATTTATTGAATGACATTCCAGCCTTGCAAATACTGGTTGCAGTCTAGAATTATTCTATCAAAGGTAATACCTTTACTCTCAGTTGGGAAACAGAATGGGAAGGTTTATCCAGAAAAAGTCAGAGTAAAAAACAATTGAAAAAAAGTAAAAATCATCACCAAAATTGTTAGAAAGCATAGAAAAAAGTACTAGAAGGCAACTTTTTAACAGTTCTTTAAAGAAAAAAAGTCTTTGAGATAGTGTTGTAAACCTTGCTGGTGTGTCTTGTGCTTTTCTTTGCTGAAGCACAATTTTTCAATGAAAATATCTAAAACGCTTATAAAACATGCTGTGTCATTTTAACAGAGGGACAAAGATTTTCATTATTTTTATTTCTGCCTCCACAAACTTTGCTGTGCAAGCATTACAAAGAGGTCCTGATGGAGTTAAACTCTCACTTTATATTACTTTTTCCTCCTCTCTCTCTCCCCACTCCCACTTCTCCAGAGGAACACAAAACTAACGAAGTATCTCTGGAAACAAATAATGCAAGAGAGTAGGGGTGCATTTTCCTTTCCCCACCCTTTTTGTTTTCCTTTGAAACACTTCAGAACTGTCAACACAGGATTTTATTTCATTTGTTCACTATTTCATTATATGATAAAAGTCATCCCAAAAAGGAGTACTTATTTCTGTTCGCTTGAGTATATGTTTTTGACCAGCTCCTACTTCCCAATTGCGATGTGGTGTTTTGGAGACAAGATGCCAATAATCAGAGTCCCAGTTCAGTAAGCATGGTTCAGACATCTAGGAGGAGCTGAGAACTGCCCTAAAGAGCTTTCATATTCAACAGGGAAGGCTGGAAATACTACATTTTAAGATGGAAGGTTGATGCACAATGGGCAAGACACCAGGTCAGTTTGATGGTTGCGGCATGAGTGAGACTGACCGTCTTAAAAATGGTCCTGCCAGAGATGCTCAGTGAACAGCATGATCCACAGCTGCCTGAAACGCTTCAGATCTCAGAGAAAATCGCAGCCAAGCTCTGTCAGTTCTTTGGGACCCTTGAGTTTCTGGTCTTTTGTTAAACCACCACACTTAGTTTAATTTTTGATCACATTTCTAAACAGGCAGCTGATGGTGTGATAAGGGTGGAAGGTGTTGGATTGGAGCAATATCTTTTGCATGCAAGATGTTAAGCTCTTCCACTGATGTATGTTTTCTTCCTGTGATGCTGCCAGCACAGACTTAGGCTGGGGGCAGCTACTTACTATTTCAGTGGGGAAAAGGACAAATGACCCAAAATGGGATGCACATTCATTGACCCCTTGTACAAAAAAGCAATTTTTAATTAATTAAACAAAGGGAACTGAGAAAAAAAAAATATTAAAACACCCTTGAGGGTTAAATTGTTTCATGTTTAAGGTACCAGCCTCAGATATGGGTGATCTAGTCCCTCTTTATCACAGTCCCTCCTTTAAAAAGGTAAAGGAGGGACTGTGATAAAGGGAGACTAGATCTTGGTTTCTACTGGTTTCTTGGTGTTTGGTTTCTATTTATAAAATGAGGGCATGTTTCAGCACTGACATACTTGGATTTTAATAACCTAAAGAGCAAGGTTGCCCTGGACAGCGTAAGTCCACGCAGCAACTCAGGGAGCTTCTCTATTTTGTGTTTTCTCTTGTCTCCATTCTGGACAGGTAGGATTACAGGTCTCCAGAGCTGTTTTGTTGAGGTACAAAGTCCCAATTGAAGTGTATTTTCCTGCAGGGACATCAAGGAACAGTCATGAAAAGGGAATACCGAGGCAAGCTATATTCTCTGGAAAGGGAATAAAAACTCTTTTAATTTATTTATTGTTAAAGAAATATAGTGGCATTGGGCAGCAGTCAGTTTTTAGGGCATAAAACATTCCAGGGCGATGTAGAGGGCGTTTTCATTCCTGCCTGAGGAGTAGTGTGGGTAGGTACAGCCTTGGTGCAGAAACCCATCACCAGTGCAAACATGTCCTGCTCGTCACCTAAGTGATGGGAAATGTCCTCAGTGTACATGTCTTCCCTTGGTGCTCAGCATGAACTCCCCTTGGAGGAACATTAGAGGACTAAGTGTAGCATATTCCTGAATGCCAGGCACTTCACTTCTTTTCTCCTGTTTTTTCTCCTACTGTTCATCAAAATAGAAAACAAACAAACAAAACAACAACAAACCGCAGAAAAAAAAAAAAAAACCAAGACAAAACCAAAAACAACCACATTAAAAAAAAAAACCCTCTCAAATTTTCACCTTCTTCCTTAAAGTATGTGAGTCCAGCCTTTTTCATCCTAAAATGACAGAGGAATGGCAGGAACAGTGAACATGAAATGTAACAGTTCACTTAGCAGGAGAGCAGGCTCCTGGTGTTAGAGGTCTCTGAGAAACCTCTGTCAAATGGCAGATGTGGCACTGGTGATCAGGCTTTGCTCTTGCTGGATTTAGCACAGTCAGAGAATTTGGACTGTTCTAGTCAACTGTGAAAACAAACTTTCTTTTTTCTGTTTTGTTCTAAATCTAAGGAGAGAGGAAAATAAAATGCCCATCTTCCAGATACATTGAAGGGCATTTATTTATGTCATGGTGGGAAATATTTTCATCTTGCAGATCCTTCTCTGGGTGCCTCAAATTTTGTCATTATTTTTATAATCTCTGTGCCTTTTCTTTGCCCCTCGGCAATATTGGCTATTGTTTATCTAAGCCCTTCCTCAGTCACCTAAATATATGTTTCAAAGATTGAATTTCTCCCACAGAAGTTGCTTTTTTCTCTGAAAACTGGAAGGAAATTGCTTCCAAGAGGGTATGTGGCATCTTGGATTGCAAAGGCTACCAGCCTCTTCTTTTCTCAAGCTCCACAATACGTAGCCAGAGATGACATTATAGCTACTGGACTTTTCATTTCTGAAATTAACCATGTAACCAGAGGCAGTAGCTCATTTCATGGCTTTGCTGGGAAGCAAAGGAGCCAGGGACAGATATCCAGGCATTTTTACTTTGGCTGCAAATTGATTTCAGCTCTTGCTCTGGAGTTTGCAGCTGGCCTTTGGCATCTGGAATAGCATTTGCTGAGGAGTATCCAGCACAAATTAAGGACTCTAAATTTTTTTCTTTGGACATTCTCTTTGCAGGAGTATTTTTTTACTCTCAGAGAATGCAAAGGAAGGGAGGGAGGATGACTTCTCAGACCTCTTGGCACTTCCTGCAAAGCCACTTGCAAGCCTTTTAGCTCTGTGCAGTAGCCTTTTGCAGGTACAGACTTTTAGCCTCCTTTTAGAATTGGGGACAACAGAGATGCCTAGAGGTGATATCAGAGACATGCTATAAATGCTTTTGTGTATGGTTTGACACTCACAGGGCACACAAAGGCCTTAGGTTTGATGATTGAAGATCTCTGAAGACCTATGGAGGTGTTTGAGTTTAAGCACACTGGTTTTCAAAGTTTTGCCCTATGAGATTTGACAAAAGTGATGCTGCCAGCTTGGTGACGGGAGCAGACACAAAACCTAGGAGTCTGACTCTCCAGATGCCTCCCTTAAACATAGCTGTATTCCCTCTCTTCTGCTGTGATACAATCATTATGCTTATGGCAGCCTACATGGTTATGGAATAGTGCAGAGATTTTCTGCTGAACATGGCTAAGAGAAATTACATCTTGGAAAATCGAGTAGATTAAGCCAGTCTTCTTCCCCCCCTGCCTCAGTTTTAGACACCATGATATCTACTAACACAAAGAAAAAAAATCACTATGATTTTGCTTGTTTGGTTTTTTTATTTTTTTTTTCTCCTGGGAAACTGGTTTCTTTGAAGATTAAGATGGGACAATAGAACAATGAATGAAACAAAACATTGGGGAAAAAAACTGAGAATTTGAAGGCTTTGCACCAAAAATATTTTTAAATTAAAAAAAAAAAAAAGATGACCAGAAGTTTCACATGAGTTCTGTTTCCCACTGCTCTGAGGAATCTGTGATCTCAGCTGTTAAATGTTAAAGGCAGGGAGATGTCAGCCTCATTGTATGCATCTGCCCCCTCATTGTCAACTCTCTTCTCTAGCCAGTGCAGGAAGCCATGCAACATCTTTCTGGGCAGGGGGGAGCATAATATTCTGTATATAAACAGAGTGGTTGAGGAACCTCCTTCTGCACTGGCATTTAGGAGCTGGAAGCCCCTTCAAATGCCAGTGCCTCTGAGGATCATTCAGTCTGCAAACAGCAGACAAACTAGTTAACTCTTGGCTTTGTGTTCTCAGGCATTTCATTTAACACCCTCCTCTACACCTGCAGTAGCCAGAGCACTGAGAAATGGTCACCTTCACCCTGCTGCTTCTGCCACTGCTCACACCCCATCATCCCTCCTAAGCCTGGCATGACCTCAGCCACAGTGGCCAAAAGCTCGTAGGTTTCTCCAGTGTTCATTTTACTGACCCCAGAGCAAATTCATTCTGGCGTTGTTGCCTCATACAGGGGCAGATTCCCAGCTGATACACCCCACAGGTTTTGTCTGAGCTCAGCCTTCTGCCACCATCTCCATGAGTCCCTCTCCTGGAAATTTCCACCGAGAAACAGACAATTCTTGCTGTTAATATTATTGGTGCCAAGCGTCTGGTTAATTCCTTCTGGCTGCAGGTCCCTACTTCAGTTTGAAGAACACTGGAAAATAGTATAGAATCTGTGAGTGTCCTGGAAAAGAACAGGCCTGTTACAGTTTAGTTAGATAACTAAAACTAAACAGTTTTAGTCAGAAAATCCTTTTTCACCAGCCTAAAACTTCCTGGAGACAGATTTCATTAAAAGGGGGGAAAAATAATTCTTGTTTGTGTCTTTCAAGTGTCTTTTGCAACAATAGTACACTTAGGGAAAAGGCTTTTTCATCACTCCACACCTCTTGATTAGTTTGGATTATCAATACATCCTGATTATCTACATGGAATTGCTTCAAGAATTATCAGAGGTGACATTAAATTGATTAATCTCGTAAAGCTTTTCTTGCAATTAGATTCATCCTATTTCCAATTACCTAAGCACTTGCCTGGTATTTTCTGTGGTGGAAGAGGAATCACTGAGATGTTCTTGTGTGCTGGGTGCACTTTTCCCCCTTTGCAGAGGAGTTTGTCTCAGAAATAGAAAATCACAATTCAGTGCTGTGTTTCCAACAGTGTGAGGTCACTGCTTCCAGACCTTTCAATGAGAGGGGCAGAGTTGAAAAAAATACCGGCTCCAAGTCAAAGTTGTAGAACACAGTCAAAGTTATCTTCCGACAAATTCGATTTCCCTATGGTCTTTTTGGTAAGTTCCCCCTGGAAAATGCACCAGTCTCCAGGCTTTCTGGTTTGAAGATGGTCACTGCTGCTTCACACCAGAGATGTTCTGTGTTTGACTTGCTGCTTTATGATGTAGGGGATTTCTGGATGCTCCCAGGACAGTGATTCCATGCGAACCACCCTTTTCTGACTCTGCTGTGCCATCCATAAAACATGGGCAACAACATTCCCAATGTTTCCATGCTTTAATCTGGTCCCTCTTGACGGTAAGTTCTTTGACTTCAGAGGATCTGTACTGATTTACACCAGCAGAAAGGCTGCCTTGGAAAGTTTTTGACATGTTTGCCAGCTCTGCGGGTGAAGAACACACCAAGTTTCTCTGAAATTAAAGGTTAGGGTGACTAGTTGGCTTGTGTAAGAGCAGAGTTCTTGTGAGATGCCCTTCTCAAAGGGGGAAGAGCAAGCTGTTTTGCCTCAACCCCATGCTGTGTGTCTCGTGTACAAAACAGGACCTGATAGAGTGAGATTCTTATCAGCTGCAGTAAGAGGAAGAGCAGTGTAAGCAGTAGGAGGGAATCTTCACAACAGCTTTAAAGAAAACACATTTGAAATATAATGAAAGGTCTCATTGGGCTATAAAAAAATTGAGGAAGGGAGAGGAAACAGCAACCAACCCTGCTGTTGTATTGTCTTGTTAACAGTGTGTCACCAAATTTAGCAGAAGGAAGCTTCTCCCACACATCTCCCCTCACACAACTGCAACTGTCACAACCTCCCGAGCTCTGAAGCGCAGCTTTGATCCCGTGCAGCTCTGCCCCAGTTCTGCAGCGTGCAGAAAAGAGAATAAAGGGGAATCACCTAGCAGATTTTCTGGGGGAATGAAGAACACCGTTGCCAAGACAGGGTTAATTGCCATGACAACAGCACTTCCCCAGCATCTTTCCAGTTTCTGTCAGAAGGGCCCCCCTCCTCGTGTCCTCCTCCCCTCGCTGCATGTGTTGTGTTAATCTAATTTGTTCAGCTCAGTGGCTAAACAAATAACTGCAAACCTGGTGCTCATTCAGATGCATGGCAAGAGGGGGCAGCTCTCTGAAATGATATTTACTTGGTTATCTGATAATACACAAGTTGTATAAGAAAGGACGAGGCCTGGGAAGGGAGCAGACGGAGAGCAAGGTGAGATAAAAGTGAAGGGGCTCCTTAAGTGCTGACTGATTTGTGGCTGTGTCCTGCTGCGGTTGGGCAGATTGTATAGAGCAAAGTTGGTCACTGGAGCATGATGTGGAAAGGCTGTAGAGGAAATCTGCTTCCAAGGATTTCCGCTGAAGTCCCAGCAGCACCTGACAAAACTGATAGAGAAAAAGAGAAAGATTTTCTGGAATCACGGGGTTCCAGAATAGTTCTTAGAACAAAATCTGTTCTAGTCAAGACCTGAGCCTTTGTAAGGTGTCTGAGCCAAAGAAGTATTTGGCCCTTTCCATTTATTTTCTTGTTTAGTAATTGCACTTGTGACCATCAAACCTGATTCGCACCTTCTACAGGATTTTTGAGTTCTCAGAAACCCTTAGAAATGCTCAGTCTTCCACAATTATGTCTTTTGGTTGGCCTAAAATGTGAGAATTGTCCATGAAAGGAAAAGTTTCTTCCGAAAAAGTGTTCTTTGCCTTGATTTGCAGAGATTGAGTATTAGATTTAGCTCAGAAAATCAGAAGTGAGCTGCTGGGTCCCAGCCTACACATGGCTCAAACAGTCTGTGACTGTGTGCATCACTTCTAAAGCATTACTGTCGCCTTTTGGGTACAGCAGATTCCTCCTAAGAAGCAAGGCAAAGTTGTGCATGGAGGTGCAGGGCACAGAATTGGGCACCTATTTGCAAAAGTTGTCTTGCATATTGCTGAGTGTCTTGAGCATCTTTTTCCAGAGTGGAGGGTGCAGGCAGCTCCTCACCTCTCAAAGTCTCTTCTATGTACTTATTTGAAGCAAGACTTTTGACAATGAACATGAATTTCCACACAGATTCCCTAGTACCAGTTATATTTCCAACCAGACCAGGGAGCTATATTTTTAACCAGCCATCCTCAGATTTCAAATTATTTTCCTGATATGTCTGTGCTCCCTGGATGCAGGGGAGTCTGAGGGACAGATTCACCTGAGAGTCGCCTACTTTGCAACCTCTGCATCAGCTACCTGCACTTTCTGTGCATCTGTTTCTCCTGCTAGCATTTCCTGCTTGGCTGTTATGCTCAGGGTGTGCATTCACTGGGGTCCCAACAGGTGTTGCAGCACAGTATTATGTATTATTAGCAATAAATAGCAGACCACTGCTGCAAAATACTAAATACGGTTTGTTTTCCTTAGCGTCACTAAGCAGAAGGAACACCTATTAGCTCAGGTCTGTTCAGATCTGTAAGCAAGGGCTTTCTTAATTTAATGTGAATTCTTCTCCAGTTAAAAATGATTGCTTGTTAGAAACACTGCAGATGCACATAAGAGTCAATGCCTCTCTTAGGGCTAACATGTCCACACTGTTACAGCAGTCTTATGCTTTAACAACAAGGTCATCCATTCCATCATTTTTGAAGGAAATTAAAAAGCTGAAAAACTTTTGGCCTTGGAATGGTTGGATTTTTTTTTAGTGCTTATGGTTTGATTTTTTTACCTGCCAGGATTAGAGCAGTGCTCTCTGAGACCCTAGTTTGTTTGGAGGTGCCTCTGTTTTGGGGGAAAAGAACCCTGAGATGATACTTCAGCAGTCCTCCTTTCTTCCTCCCAGCATTTTCAGGTTGTTTTTTCAATCTCTCCTCCTTCTGTATTTCTCCAATTATGAGAAATTTGGGGAAGATACAAAAACTTATCTGCAAACCTCCTGCTCCCCTTCCTTCTTTGCAGCATGGGATTTTCCATCTCTGGCTTCATATAGAGAGTGGTGACCAAAACATTAACATGCTAATCTCAGAGCCCCAGGCCATTTTCCTTACTGTTGCTAAAGAACACAGCCCTACTGGCTGTGCCCTGAAGCTCTTATAGCAAGGAGCTGAATTTTGATACTCTCTTTTCCTTCTCTTGCTCTTTTTTTTTTTTTTTTCCTGCCTTATTTTATAATTATATTTATTTGAAATTGAATTTTAAAGGTTCAGTCCCCAAAGCAGTGAGATGTAATTTCTGGTGGATATTAAAACTGTATAAAACTGCTCATATATCCCCTCATGAAGAACAGCTGGTACTCAGAGCGGAGGAGAGAGAAAGAGACTGACTCTACCCTTCTTGCCAGCTATGCAAAAAAACAATAATAATAAATAAAAACTTATTATTTCCCCTTAGAAAAAAAAAAAAAAAAACCCTGAAGTTACATGAGGCATAAAAGTTTGCTGTGTAGATTATAAACAGATATTCAAACATATGATTTAAAGTGTTGCCATTGAATTCAGTACCATGATAATGCCTTGTGCTGGTGGAAGGTCTAGCATAGAACAGCTCAAGCTGCTCCTGTCTGAGAGTGAAGGCTAAGGGACAGCCATGGGGCCTCAATGCATTTTGTGCAGTGGAATTCAAGACCACATTTCTGTCCAAAGTCCAGATTGTGATGCCTGTAATTTTAGTTAATCTCTTTCTCAAAGAAGCATTTGAAACACAAGGATGCCAATAAAACTGTATTGTGCTAACCTACGTGGAGATGACAGTAGGGCCTAGGGTTTACACAGAGACACAGACACAAAATAGAAAAGAACAGGAAATAATGGGATAGTGATAAATCAGTGGTGGTGTTCTTTTGATCTAACTTTAGGTCCATTCAGTGTAGGCTTCTATTTCTCAGTTCCCCTCATAGTTAATGGAGAGGTAGGAGAGACAGATGGCGAGTTTAAAGACATGATTCGTGTTGGCCTTGAGCAGATACCTGTGTTTAGTTGGATAAATTGCCCTCCAGACTGGTGGGGCTCTTGGTTTCATCCCCAGTGGCTGTGAAGAGAGCTGTGGTTGAGACCTGCACAGGCTGTGTGCTCTCATTGCTGACAGGTAATTACATTGGCTGATACAGCCAGTGACCTGCTCAGTGTTTCAGTGGCAGAGACAAGAAAGGAGCTCAGGTCCCTTGAATTTGAATTCTGTGTTCATCCTTCACCTCCTTCAACAATGGGGAAATTATTTTTCTGCTTTGGAGTAGTAGTTATCCTGTACATTTTTCCTATATGGATGCATAGTTTTGGATTTTTTCCCCATTTCTGTTGCTTTCCAGATAAATTAATGAGATTCAATTTTCACTGAGAAAGCAATAGAAAAACAAAAGTGGCCTCAGTGGCCAAATACCCCCTTAGGCTGAAACATCTCCACTGGCCCTTGTGGGCCACAGGGCCATCTATATGACTTGGAAAGGACAGCTTCCCAGAGTGCTGTGCAGAGGGCTACTCACCTGATCAATAATTCATTAGGTACAATTTGTAAATAACTGAGTGGAAAATATCCTTTCTTTTCTTCTAATCATCTCAACTAATCTGCTGATCCAGAGAACAGACAGGTTGACAGGGAATGTTATCTCACACTCCAAATGTAGGAGGAAGAGGTCAGGCTTCTTTTCAAGTCTCACCTCATAGACTTTGGATGCATTTTGGTCCAGGTGGTGCTACTTGAGCCACTTGTTTGACTCCAGCCACAGCCTGATCTCCTTGAAAAAGCGCTCCAAAATCACTGACAGTCTCAGTTTGGTTTTTTTTTTTTTCATCTCAGCTTTTTGCTCCTGTACAGAGGCCTATGGAAATATCTGTTCTACCCAGTGCAACCATGGGTGAGGTATTAACCAGTGGAAAATTCAAAGATAGCGATGGAACAGCTTCTAGTATAGTGCATAAGCATGTACTCTGTCACTAATCCCCTCTACAGCCATAGTCACATCTCTCAGCTCCTGTTTCACCTTTCCTTTACCTCATCTATTTTGACTATATGTTCTTGGATGGAACAGTGCAGTTACCACTACCATCACGATATTGAAAACACAGTCTGCCCCATATTACCCAGAAATAGTAGGAGTTCCTTCCTCCTCCACATATGCATGCATTTCCTGCTGAAAATGTCAATATTCTGCAGAAACCTGTCTGTTTTCAGACCAGTCTTGTAAGATGTCATTACTGTAGGACAAAACACAGAAGGAAAAAGGAACTTTTTGGCTTTCCAGCCAACATGCTCTAGAAGGAATGTAAGGGTGAGAATTTTGTCGCTCAGTGTTGAAAACAAATGCTCAGCTTTTTGACATTAGGGTGATGGTCTCAACTTAGACCAGAGGAAAGTAGTAGAATCTGAATGAGATGCTCTTCCTGACATTTATGTGGTTCCACAGAAACTCCGTAACAGAGAACAACCCTGGTGTTTGGCATGTCAGTTCTTGTGGCCCAGCAGTGTTACTCCTTGCCCTGTCTAACAAGAAGGGTGATGATTTAATTTGTGTGTGGTAGTGTCTCTCTAACCCAACACAGAATTGCAGGATCATTTAGGTTAGAAAAGACCTTTAAGATGAGTTCAACTATTAGCACAGCACTTCCAGGTCCACCACAAAACCAAGTCCCTAAGCCCCATCACGGCCATAAAGATCTGTCTGTGGCGTGCTTTGCCTGTTCCTAGGCCCTTGGGAGAGCTGCTTTCCTCCTCCACCATTTAAGTCAGAACAGAAGATGCAAGGCAGTGTGAAACCTCATGTCTCACCCTCTGCTACCAAAGAGTAAGACTGAGCCGTGTACAGCATACTTGTATTTAAATATCTGTATATTTCCATGCACATGAGCAACAGTACAGTGACATAGATAAGACATCATTTGCCCTTTGGATTCCAGTCACTTGACCTTCTTTTCTACACAATTGATCTAGAAACACATAATAATATTTAATTAGAAATACACAGGAGAAATGGTTATCGTCAACAATGATACAAAAATATCAACTTGCTTCTTTATTCCCTTTGTTTTCTTGGAGAAGTTAAACTGTAAATTAATACCTATTTTGGTTTTCTGAGAAATCTTGCTGTGATGCAGAACTGGCAATGACCTAAAGAAGCTCACACTGGTTTGAACTCTGCAGCCCCTGGAAGAAAATGTTTAATTACCTTTATTTTGCCAAAAGCAGAGCTGTTTATCCTGCAGTTCTTGGAGATCTCTTGGACTCCCTCTGGTGGCTCATTTACTACGATGTGAGAGGAAGGGAAAAGTTGTTTACTCAGTGCTTTACATCTGGGCACTGTTTGTGCTGCTGCTGTGGTTTGCTTTAATCTCTCTTAGTATTTCCTAGGACTGTGTCATCCTCGCTCTGCTTAGTGCTTCTCAGTCAAAACTCACTGAGGGTGTGATGGGCTCGAGGTATTTTAATGCCTGATTAGTGGAAATAACAAACATAATCCTCAATTCCCCATGGCATTAAAAATAAAGAAATAAATGTCACCATGCACATAAATGCCCAGATGTTTGCACCAGTGCCTGGGGAAATTTGCTGGATAGCAAACCTGTAAGGCAGGACCCAGGTTACTCTTGCACTACTCTATCTCTTATTGCCCTTTTTCACTGTGAGATATTCCTGTGGTTTGAACTCCAAATGAAGAGCATTACCCATGTACTCAGAGAATCTTGGAATTCATCCTGACATTGTACAGATAAATATAATTTAGTTTTGCTGAAAGGAACTTTCTGTATGGAAACGAAAAACACCAGTGTTATTTGCAACACAGCTATTTTGCTTTGCTTGATACTTTTCCTTCCTAGTTTTTAAGTCAGCTTTTATTTTGTTGTTTTGTTTTTGTTGGTTTTGCTACTATTGCTGTCCTGGTTCATTGGTTCTGTGATTTTTTTATTTTTCCTTCTGGCCATTTTCACATGAAACTGCATGCAGTTTTCTGTCAAACCCATCCTGTGTTGTGCATCTGAGCTCAGATATTGGTGAGTCTGGCTTGAACCTGGACACAAAATCAGTGCATCGAGAGTGATATTAGGTTACCCTGGTGGTAACTTCTCTTCAGTTCTATGAATGCCAGTTCAGTCTTACCCATAATAGGAGCCTCTACACATCTCAGAAACTAGGATAAGTTTTCCTGGTGCAGACACAGATGCAACAGTAAATCTGTTCACAGTGCAGAGACAGCCAAAAACTCCCTATATGGGCTCAGTGAGACATCAAGCTGGCTGGAGTAGCTTTGTTTGCATCATGGCGAGGATCAGGGATCTTCTGCTTGTAACGTTGCCCACGGAATTCTCCGGCACAAACCAAGCTTTTCCATGTGCCCACTCAAGCTGAGCCTCAGGGATGATATTTGTTTAAATGTCTAAAAGACAGATATTCACATCTGAGATTATTATCTCCACCCCTTCTGTGGTCAGTAGAGGGAATGAACAGCCTCTCTGTCCTTAAAAGAATCATACTAAGCACTTGTTCCAGTGACAATCCATTCAAAATGATTTATCTGCAATGGGATGAGTAACTCAAATTCAGATATCAAAGGTTTAGATGTCAAGAGCAAAGTACCTCAGAAAGGCACAATACTTGTATTTAGGACAAAAAGTGACTTTTTCCTTTTGGTTCAGGATGAAGTGGAAAGTGTAAACTACATTTTTCATGAAATCTGCTCTATATGGGCAGAATTTAGTGTTATGTGATGCATCCTCAGATAAGAGCATGAGCTGGTAAAACAAAAAGTGTTCAGGGACAGCACTGAGAAGGAAGAGATCTGCTCAGAATGTGACTTCCTTGATAATCCACTAAGCATGTGTGTGACCACACCTGAAGTGCTGAGAAAGGATGGCAACCTGCTATAAAGGACTGTCATACCTTATGGGACTTGGGTCTAGGCCCAAGAGTAACTCACCCAGTAAGTGACTCTTGCAGCACTTTGCATTAGTGCTATAAAAGAGGTCAGACTGGGCAGGGAAGTACCTACATGTATTTCCTTGAAATAAGTATTTATAGGTATGGATTGTGCACACTGCCACATGTATACTAGTCCATCTGACACCAGTAAACTGTAATATATTTTGTTACAGTAGTACAAAAAATGTTAGGTTTTTTTGTTTGTTTGTACTTTTCCAAAAGCAGAGAAACAAGCACTCTACAAGTGAGGTTCACATATAAGTTAAGTGATCCCTTTTGAGATCAAAACGAGCTACAGAACTTTGTGGAAGGTATTGAGAGACACAGCAATGCCTTGACTGACTTTGCAGTCCAGGTGCTGCAGCTTTTTTTCATTTCTTACGAAAACTACTGGTTTTCTTCATTAATGGAGCTCCTGAAAGAGTTATTAATGTACTTTGGCTTCATTTCATAGACGTCAGTACCATCTAATAATCAGTTTAAGCCTACAAAGATGATGTCTCCTCATGGGCCTGATCTGAAGTTCCTGAAGATAAAGGAATGACTTCAGAGTACTTAGAAGCAGGCACCCATTAAGGTGCAGGTCATGATAAACAGAGGTGGAAATACCCAACTCTGACTTCACAGGAGCAGGAGCATCACTGGGAAGAGGGTTGAGGTTCGTACCTTCAGTGAGTACCACTGGTCATCTGGTGCCCCTTTCTACCACCACAGCAAACTCTACAGCTGGGTGTCTCCTCTCAGAGGGAATAATCTCACCCTGGGCCAAGGAAAAAATGCTGGAGGGAGGATGGAGAGGCAAGCCCATGTTTATAATCTCTGGACAGAGAAATGCATGTCGAAGTGTTGGAGTCAGATGGAAATGGGGCTTGCAGCAGCTCCTGGTCACTGGCCAGTTGGTAGTTACAAATGGCAGCACTCTGTTTGCCACCCACAAGGCTCCATCCCTCACAGTGGGAGTACCAGGGAGCAAAAGCAGCTCCCTGTATCAAATATCTACATAACAATTGAACAGATATATGGAAATGACAAAATTGCACATGCAGATGCAATCCCTGGGAGCAGGCCTGGGGAGCAGAGGAGCAGCCTCCCTCTCCACCCCACTGTCTGCTACAAGGCAGATCTTGTGTGGTTAATTTTAAAGCACCTGCTGCCTTCAGAGAGGAAAATGTGAGGGGATTACTTTTTTCCCATTTTCGTTTGCTTTTTGGTTTCTCTTGAAGGCAGTGAAAAAAGTTTGCCTTGATACTCACTGTCGAGGCATTCCCAATGATTTCCCCCATGGCACATGCCAGTTGTCTTTACCCACCTGTCTGTTAGCACAATGCAGGGAATCTCTTTGGTGTCTGGGGCTAAATCAAGAATAAAGAGGCCAGTGTTTTCCTGTGTGGTTATCAGACAATAGATGGTGGGCAAAATACCTCTATTTGCACAGGGTTCTGTTTGTTCTGCTGAGTGAAGGATACAGAGGACATTTAGTCATTCTGGGAATTACTGACTTAAATTCTGCTACCAGGGATTCAAAATCATAATCCAAGTGGTCCATTCTGGCTTGAAACACAACACCCAGGACCCATAGCTTTAGCACATTAGAGATACTAGGTCACAGCATACACTCTCTAAGACTCTTAAGATCATTCCTTATCAGATTTTCTTTGAATGGTTTTGCATCCTTTCTCCAAATGAGCTTAAAATGATCCCTCTTTTTTTTTTTTTTTTCAGTCACCAAAAGCCTTACATCTTCCCCAGTCTGGTCAGATCTCCCTGGAAATACTTGTCAGTCTTTTAACAGATCTGACTCAATTACAAATCTTTAAGAAACGCCCCCAAAGTGAGATGGTCATGGCCTTAAGCTATCTTGCATGCATTTCATTACACTTCCTATCATGGAGAGAATTTCAAGGGTCTCTAGATACATTTAGGATGAGCATCAGTACTGATTCAGGAATGCAAATAATGTGGGATATTTCTAAATATTTAATTGAGTCTTTGCAGAACTGTTTATGTGAATCCCATATTCTCCCACAGCAGACTTCACCTGCTCCGGCCAAACTCCTTGTCCCTCTGAGTTGTGTTTGTGTACCAAGAACCACAAGTCATAGAGCATCTCAGGTAGATGGAAACTTAGGGTGTGATCCAACCCCTGGAAGTGAAACTCAGGCCTCTCAGTTTTGAAGAGAAGGAGGGAATTTAACTACATGTGATCAAGGCTTTCATGCTCACAAGGTCAAAGAACCAGTCCATGGTCTGGTTTTGTTTTTTAAGAGATATGTGGGAGTTTGGAAAAGTAGTTTTTAAAGATTTCCACTGGTTCATTTCTTCCCAAAGCCAGAAATTCAGATAGAAAGGAGGTGCAGGTAGGGGCACAGCCTCATGGTCAGGCGCATGAAGTCATAGGATGTGAACCCTGACTTGCAGATGGGATGTCACCTCAAGGGATGAAGAGAAAGTTCAGCTCTAGACAGACAGCTTTTCACTGTTTTCAAAGCCAATTTCAGGGAATCTTGGGAGAGAGAAATTTTCCTGTAGCATACCTTGCAAGGGTACCAGGAGCTAGAGGCCTCCTGTGTGCCTCTGCGCAGAAGAGGGCAAAGGAGAGGTTTATTGGGTGTTTGGATCTCTGTTCCTGAAGGACATTGCCATAACTCAGCTCCTCTTCCCTGTGCAGTTCTGTCACTCTGTACATGCAGATAGAAGCCGCTCAATTCACTGCATGTACAGCTCTCCCTTTTTCTGGTGCAAACATATGTGCATTTACATGCTCTGCTTTCCTGCATCCTCCTCACAGCCCCTGCCCTCTCTCCCACCCACACACTATAAAAATCTGCCAGGAATCCAGTTAGTAAAAGGTGAATTTTTCCTGCCATCTGGGTGTTCAGTGGCACAGATTCTCTTGGCCTGCCTACACACACTCGCGGGCGCGATACGCCCTCCTCTTTCCCCTTCCTCTTTCTCTCCCCCTCCCACGAGCTGGCAGTAAAAACAAAAGGGAAATCTTCAAAACCACAATGTCAGCTGCCTGTGTCAGTGTGGGTTGAGAGGACGGATCACAGCACACTCATCTCCCAGTAGGCAAAGGGGACTGTATTTCAATAAATTTACATACTACAGAAGACTCCGTAAGAGATTGCTTTGGGGATCTCTGTCGAGTTGCTTTGGGGACGCCAAGCCCTTGACTTGCTCAGGAAGGGTTTGATGCCACCTGCTCTAAAACTCTCATGTTCTCCATATCCTTTTCATTTCAGTACCAGTGTCCATTGTTTGTTTCACAGCACAGTTTTGTTTTCTTCCAGTCTGACGAAAGGCTGTTTATTTATAGGTCTGGAAATATTGGCTCTCAGGGCACACCAATGCTGGTCTTCCTTTCTGGTTAGCTCCTGTAGACACCTTGCCCCTGACCTTATAGGGTCTCACTTAAAAATCGTGACCTGTCTTGAGTGGATCACTCAACCTCTCTGCCTTTCTTTAATCTTTGGCTTCTCTTCTGAATAAATCCAGTGGAGATATTCTAATTTAGGAGAGCAATCTGTGAAAAATATAAGGTGTCACTGAAAACAGCATTTATGTGTTCATCTCACTTTTCTTCAGCATTATGTATAATCTTTTCCTGTGAAAAGATAATATTGAAACACTTTTTGCAACTGGCTGTTCAGTACAGATTACATCTTTTTGTTCAGAAGAGAAGAAGAAATTTTCCTTAGACATCCCTGCATTTAAACATTTCTGAATTGCATATTTCCACAAAGCATGTGTAGTTGTTTCCCTTTTTTTTTTTTTTTTTCTGGCTTCAAGAGAAGTGGCAGATGTAGAAATAGCAAAATTTCCTGTGTTTTTGAATCCTTATATTCCTCATGAAAGGTTACTTCCATGAAGTCCTTAGCTGGACTGATCATGGACCCCAATCCCATCCCAGAGCAGTGCAAAACACAGGGACTGCCTTCCAGATGGTTGTTGCTGTTGCTTGTTGGAGGGGTTTGGTGTCATTCCCAGACTTCTTGGGGTGATCACCTCTAGGTAGCAGAGGGAAGACCATGACTACACAGTCTGCTGTAGCGTAACTCACCTCTGTGCTTAAGATAACCCTTCTCCATATTCCTGTGAGCTCAGACTGACATCACAGAAAAGCTCTCCTACTGTACTCTTCATGCACATGAAGATATTCTCACCTAGAGGCTGGATTTAGAGCTGGGACTAGAAGGTAGGTTTGAGGAGCATAACAAGAGAGGAGCTAGTCAACATTTCATACAACCGCAGCTGACATGAAAGAAATGGCTTCAAACTCCCTCTTAGGCACGAGCTTTCTGTGTGACAAGGCAATTAGCCTCCCTGTGGCTCTGTTCCCAGTCTATGCAGCCAGGATACAGCACACAGCAGAGCAGCAAAGCACAAGTGCAGGGAATGCTGGTGAGATGCGCCATGGGAAAGGGGATGGAGGCATTGATGAGAAGGGATAAAAACAAGAATGGATGGCAAAGAACCTCACCTGAAGCCACATCCAAGCAGAAAGTAGCGAGCTGCTGCTTAGGTGT
>JACBWW010000008.1:30575548-30609821 GCA_020086605.1 Lanius collurio | reverse complement strand
GCAACATCAGTACAGAGATGGTGTATTAAAGAGAAAGGAGAATTAAAAGGTATAAGGAAAGAAAAAAGGTATAATAGAAACTAATTGGAATAGACAAGTAAAAAAGGGAGGGTTTGCCTGATGTCTGGAAATGTACAGCACAGAAACAAGGTCTGAACATAGCACTGACAAGATTGTTTTAAAGACACGCGCACAAGAGGTCTCTGTCCTGGACAAAACCAGGGTAATAGGAGCTCACAGAGGCAAGTGAGGTTTATGTGACTGGTGGACAAATACACACAGCAGCATTTTGATTTTTAGTTCTTCTTTATTAATAATCAATGGAGGTCAGCAAAATGAAATCTCTCCATGAAAAGAGAAAGGCTGAATGAACAAAGAGGTGAACAAACCTGTTGGAGAGTAAGTAAGGCTGTGTGTCAGAGCTCACCCTTGAAGGAATATGTAAGACGAGCTACTTGTGTCCTTATCTGAGTCTCCTCTGAGATGTTAGTGCATCCAATGCATTTTAAAATTTGATGGATTTCTGTGGTCCTTATCTTCTTTGTTCTGCTGGTGCTTTGCCCTTCTGCTTTCCTTTGATCGCTGCTTAGGATCAGTTTTTTGTAGCGCTGCTGGGGCAGAGTGTGTTGGCCGCCTTGCTAGTCGATGACCCAGCAAGAGTGGTACAAGGACATTACATGGAGAGGAGTTTTTCAAGAGATGCTGGATGAACAGGTTTATCATAATTAATGAACTTGCAGAGAAGAGAGCCTTGAAATCTTCCAGTCCTGTATCCAGCCCTTCAGCGTGTAATTCGCTAAGGTTCATACATATTGGTTGGTTCCTGCATTTTGGTAAGAGCAGATGGGTGTGGGGCTGAAATAGCATCCCAGAGAAAAAAAGGTTCTCACTTACATGCCAGTGGGGCTTTTAGGCAATGGAATAAAACTGTTTGGAGTAATATTTTAAAGCTGTCCATTCTTAAGAGAGAGAATGGCTTTCACCAGTACACATCTGCAGTGCCTAACTTCCTGGTGGATTTCTGTAACTTTTTATTGCAAACCTTCTGAAAGTTTGAAAAACAAAAATCTGGGAAGTTTCTAAACTGCTGATTTCAGACTCAAGAGTACAGCCAGGGGAAAGATCACTCTGTAATTGCCATGGTTTTTATACACTTTCCCCAAACATCTGTTACAGGTCACTGTCAGGAACAGGTTATTTTGTTACAGACTTTTAGTCTGACCCAGGATGACAGTTTTTACGTTCTGATTAATAGCTTTAATCCAACATCTCCCACAACTCCTATAAATCCTCTTACCTCTTCTTTGGCTCTTACCTACCCCAGGAGTGGGAACACTACAAAGAAAATGCTCCTTTCCCTTGCAGCAGAATCCAACTTTAAGTTTAACCCAGTCTACCAAGTTTATCATTAATTTTTCTTTAAGCTTTGCCTTATCTGTTGCTATTCCCCCTCTTGGATCCAGAGCATTATGTGGAAGGATAGATGGTTGAAACCTAGTGTGAGGGCCAAGATGGTGGTCATTCCATTAGTAGAGGAGCACAGAGAGGTTTGCATTACAGCACAGTACATTGTGGTTTTATTCCCATGTTGTCATCATAGCACTATCTAACAGAGGATAATTTCCTTTTTTTTTTTTTTTTTTTAAGAAAACAATGGAACATATTCTTTTTCAGCCTGCCAAACATATAACACATGTACCAAAAACAGGAAAGAAAACATATTCATAACTTTACATTGCTTACAAGAGTACAGCACATATTTTCATATTGGAATAAAAGTTATGTGTGCATCCAGGGCTTATTGCTGTACCTCTGCCAGGATGTTTTGAACTATGTATCTTTTGGGCATAAAACTGTTTTCTGTAACACTGATGAGGCAAAATGGCTCAGTGCATTTTCTTTCCTTGTGACTCAGACAGAATTGTTCTCTCCATTTGCTGTACATACATGAACTCAGAGCTAGATCCTTACTGAGTTAATCTTTCCAAATATTTAACAGGACTAGTGCAGGTTCCACACTGTGATGTAAAACTCAATCTGGCACTTCTGTTTGTCTTGTTTTAGTCGCAATTCTTTTCTATCCAATACTTTAGTGGAAAGAAGAAATACGAAGTTTTTGATGGATTCTCCATGATGCTGACATGCTTGATTGGTATATGTTCATATGAGCTTTCTTCTTCTCTCCAAGTTCTACATCCATCTACACGCAGAACAGCCTTTTCTGTGTGTTTAGTGTGACCGAGTCTCTGTTTAAGGTCCCCAACTACTAGCCTACAGGCAAGAATGAGAGAGAGAGAGAGTCCTTCTTTGTGGTAACTAACTCTTTATATAATGAGCCCTTTGCAAATTCTCCTTGCATACTTACCGACACCCCCGCAGTTACTTAAATGAGCATTATTGGTCACTAGGTCCCAAGGTCATTCAACAGAATGGGGTTGTTAAAAATAGGAAGGAAGGTTCAAGGCACAGGGTCAAGAGAGATTAATTGAAAAATCTTCCGCAGGCCTGACATCATCTGTGGAATGGCAGTGCCCAGACACCTCCAGCTGCTGTTGAGTTTCTTGCGAATGTAAATGAATGGCTTCCTTTGTGGCTCTGGGGTGGTTTCCAGGCTGGGTGGTTCATTTTATTATGTTCCTTGCTTTTAATTTTACTTTTTTTCCTACAGTGTGTCTTCTTAAGCAATCTTTTCCATGGTGCCTTTTAGTCTGCCTTCTAGCCTTGTCCCCAGCTTTAACCTTTGAACTCTTTGGACAGATCCAATTAAATGTGAAGTTCTTGCCAGCTGTGTGGAATCAGGCTCCAAAATGAAGGAAATATTGTTTCTTTTACTGTCCAGCTTTGGGAAAGGGATGCCTTAGCAGACTGGAGAATGCCCACCACTGCTGACACATGAAAAAAATATTTCACAAGTCAAAGTGCATTACTTCTTTTACAGACAGAATTTCTCGCCTTTGGAGATGGATGGGTGTGGCTTTTCTTTATGCTAGGTAAGAAATCAAAATTTATAGCCTAAAATGGTCTGCAAATCTACTTCCTTCATCAGCTCACATTCCTGATCTAAGCCTCTTAGCTATTGCAGATGATGGCAAGTGGTGAGCATAGAGGGGAGTTTCCACAGGTCACTAGGATCCCACATTCAAGAACTAACCACAAACCCAGTTGTGGAAAGTCTAGATGCTTTGAGGAGGATGTCTTCTGCAGGGTGTCACAACTTGAGATTCATTGATAAATCTGTGTAATGAATACACATCTCACCTATCTGCCTAAACTCTGTACACAGTCAGTGGAGAGAGTAGGCAATTCCAGAGAGCGATTCTCCTGATATTTATGTTTGAATTAAATGGATCATCCTCTAGAATTGGCTATTTCTTATGGGTTGGGAAGGAGACCTAGATGACTATCTTAGGTGTAAATGCCAATACTGTAGATGACTGAATCTGTACCAATGAGTCTACTCTCAGTGTTCTGATGAAGATATGCCAGTCCTGAATTGCTTCTGGCTGTTTATTCTATAGAGAGCCCTGAGACCTGGGGTTGTATGCCAGGAGAAGATCCTTTCCCAGTGCTGAGGGTGTTTTTTCAAAGAAACAAGGCAAGCAAAAGAACATCCCATGTCAACAAATGTGACTGAAGTTGTTTACCTTTCCCACTGTGACTTTGAAATTTTGGTACAGAATTGGTAATAAGACTGAAGCATCTTCAATCTTATTCCTGTACCTTAATCTTAAAATTAACTATTTTTAGAACATGTCATTTTCAAAGTCTGAAGTCAGAATCATTTAAATTTGAGGTTTCTCATAGAGCTGAACAGATTTTAGACCATGAAGAATCTAAGAGGTGTTGGATTTATCCCCTCCTCTGGTCAGAGAAGAACTTTACCTAGGCAGAAGTCACACTGCAGATGCCAAGTTCACATCTAATTAGGGTATGGTGCTCAATCTGCGAGTCACAACTTTTATCAGTCACCTCCTCCTGCTCCGATCTGCTGTGGAGGATCACTTCTTTCTCTCTCTCTCTTTCTTCTTTAAAGGAAAAAAAGTATTATTAGGCTTTGAGGGCTTAAAACTGTTGCTGCCTGCACATCTCTAAAAATAATATAAATCAGTGCCGAGGGACCACTTGTATTTTGGCTGCATGAGGAACTTTAACAGCAAAAGAAAAAGGGGAAAACTCATCAGTGCATAGATTTCAAAAACTAGGATGCTGTGTCTGCAGCCTTTCAGAAAGTTCAGAAACCCATTAAAAACTTTATTTTTTATTTTCTTTCCTTTGGCTTTTTCTCTCTGGTAAGTTATTCAGCCTTAACACTGCTCTCATTCACACTTTCAATAAGGCTTGTAATACAGCAAACAGGATCATCTCAATCTGACTGCTCCTCTAGAAATAGGTATGAGGCAATTGCAGAAAGAGAGATGCAGGGTTTTAATTCTTCTTTGGCCTCTAATTTCACACTTATAGTTCACAATCTCAGATATAGACAGCAGTGGTAACACCAGCTGGGAATAGGTGCAGGAGGGATAAGCTGTGATACCAGCATGTAAAGAAGAATACCAGAAAGGCAGGTTCAGTGTCGGAGAGGCAGAAGGAAGTCAGCCAGCATCACCAGGATGTGTAGAATTAAACAGAGGTCCATTTTTTTCACATTTGACCTCTTCAACTTCTTGCATTTTATCCACAGCTGATGTGGCCTTTGAAATTCACCTGGAAGAGCTGAATGGCTCTTTCAGGCATCTTCTTTATAGATTCATTTGTAAACACACATTTAAAAATTTCACACTGTTAATGATTCCCTTGATAAGCTGCTTGCTGAGGCAGTGGAGGATATTTAATGAATTTGAAATACCTCTCTATCCAACTCCATCCTCTTCCTCAGATGAAATATCGGCATTCAGGATCAGATCTGACCCATGATCTGGGTCTGTTAGAGACAACTGTTGAGCCAAGTTCTCCCCTGTTGCCATACCAACTGAAGCAGAGGAATGAATATTCTTAACATGAACCCGTCCATCTAGCTGTTAAAGCATAGAAAATATTCTTTCACACATAAACTTGAGATGGAGAAGCAGTGATAAAAGCTAAATGATTCTTGAAGGCTAGATAGCAAAAAACCAGAAGGATCAAGATCAATACTAAGGTTGTCCCAACTCCCTGCCCTGTCTCCTACCTACAAGACAGACTTACTGACTGGATTTAGAGATCGAAGCCACTCACAGAATTTCTTAGGGCTGTCTTAACCACACTTCTTGAATATCTTTTCTCATGGCTCCTTGAACATCCCCCCTTCATCTCTTTTTTTTTTTTTTTTTTAATTCAAATGCACTGACTGTAAATCTGTTTAAGTAACATGATAATGACCAAAGGAATGGTTATGATGTCACTAAAATGAGCTATATATAATCAACCTGGTGTATTATTGGGAGCGGACAAGACAAGGAGATAGGAGAAAAGAGAGGGGAAAAAGGTGCTTGGAGTTAAATATTGATGCTTATTAGCTATCTTCTCAGAGGTGCTACTTGAAAGGTAACTGATCTGCCCCCTTGCAGTTCTTTTGCCCTTTCACCTTCTGTTGCTGATGTATAAGAAATTTAATTTTGATAGCAGAAGTATTCCCCCCACACTCCCTTTGGTTTGCACTAGACTGTCTGATGTGTTTCACTGACATAGCACAATGGAAATGCTGCTAAGAGATATTAAAGTCAGGTATTATCAGCTTGCTAGCGTAATATTATTTCAATCTCATCCTCAGTAGATTGTCTGCATAGTGACATGCTGCAAGATGAAATGAATGAGTGAACCTAGAGAGGTTCATTGTATGGTGAGCACAGGAAATGAAATACACAAAGGGCAGAGAAATCCAGGGTTAAGGAGGAACAGGGACATGGATATGGTTGCCTTCATTGTTCTGCTAGAAATTGACCTAGTGATGGCACAGGGTTTGATTTGTGCCTGGAAGGCACATGGCAGGAGTTTAAATTCTTCTTGAGCAGTGGAAATGGTCTGGTCTGGTTATGTGGATGAATTAATGAGAGAAAAGTAAAAACCCTGCTCCTGCTCTAAACTATTGCTTGAAAGATCTGAGTTTGGTTCAAGGGAAACAAAACCCAACAAAACCCTAGACACAACCTTCCAGGTACTGCAGGATTGTCCCAAATACCAAATCACCAGTGTTTAAAGGTGGGATATTATTGAATGTGCTAAGCTCATATGTGAGAGCTAAAAGTGGGTTTATGCCACAATCTTTCTTCTTTCCTTGGACAGACAATTAATGTAACCGGTTTTTCCATTTTTTCCTCATATCACTCTCTGTCCCTTGGATTTAAACCCCAGTTCCTTCCCTTGTGAGACTGATATTTCTTAGCATTTGCCAGACATTTCCAAATATTATAGGGAGTAGATCCTTATACACATCTGCAGAGTCTGACTGAGTGATGGGATCAGAGCCTCAGAGAGGGGCAGTTGTTGGTGAGGCACGGGCTAATCAGCTCAGCAGAGGAGTGGCCATGACAATTTTGTTATCTCAACCTGTTCACTGAAGAAATTATATAGTACTGCCATGGAGATCCCTAAGCAACTCTGACTTAATCTAAAATTATAAATCTGGCTTCAAGGGGAAGGAACACAGTCTGTGTCTGTCCTTCAACTTTTGAACTCAGCTGATTTTGGATAAATTAAGCAGTGGAAGTAAAAAGACTCAGATGCATTCTGCTTTAATATGAATTTTGGAAACAGGTAAAATGGTGAGCAAAAGGCACTACCACTGTTTCCACTGAAGAAACAGCTAATTGATGTTGTCCTTTATTAGACATCAGAGAATCCAGTCACAAGCAAGCCATTGGCAAACAGTCCTCATTAATTTCACAAAGTCTGAAATAACTTGTTCCTATTTAGGAACTAGGTTAAAATATTGAGGAAGCAGCTTCGAGCTCTGTCTATAAGTAAGCTGAAGTACACTACTGAAAATTAACAGCATTAACAAATCAACCTTTTGCTAATGACCAGCACAGTCAACTGGTTTTTTGGGCCTCTAGGCAGCACCTCAAGACTGGCTTTGCATATGTACTTGATTGTGCATTGCGATGGCTTTAGGTTGATTCTCACTTCAAAGACTTTCCAACCTTCCCCCTGCCTGTCCCACACTTCATGCCTCTCAGCACAGTTCTCACAGCCCATTAGAGAGAGTTGTCCATGGTTCAGATCGCTGCACTCAGCCAAGACCAATGCCAGCCAGTTCCATTTCCCTTGTTCTCACAGTCCACTCTGGGCACCTGCTGTCCTCAGCTGGAAATGCTCATCTATCTGCACACCCTAGACTTGCTGCTTTGACTGAAACCTGGCAGGATTAACACTTTAAAGATGTATCTAGTGGAACCTGCACCCTGAGAAATGCCAGTTGGTGCTTCGTCCGCTGCAGGCAGGGAAATCAGCCAAGAAAGGACCCACTTACCCAATTAGGTCTTGATGAGCTGCTCTACAAGCTTCAGACAAGAATGCCTTACTCTTGTACCTCATCCAAAACAAAGTAAACAAACAACACAGAATGCATTTGACTCCACACACAGAACCTGGGTTCTGTTCAGAAAATTTGGATTTATATTTTCATTTTGTCATAGCTGTACAACCAGCGAATATCTGAGACTGCTCCCCGGGCCCCATGAGAAACTAGGAGCTACACTTCCATTTGATGGATGGAGATGAAGCAGAGACAGAAACAAAGCTACTTGTGCTCTGTAGCATGATGATGGTCCTGAGTCACAAACATCTGAGGCTGCAAAAGGTAGATGTAAAATTTTTCTTTTGTCCTACAGCAACTTCCTTCAGCTGCTTTCCAACTGAATATTTTTTAGACAAAAATATAAGCAGAGTATGAAAATAGCTAGAGAATCTATCAGAATTGTCTATGGGACACCACAGTCCCACATGAGTGTTTGTCCCCTTCCTTGTCACCTCTTCATCTCTTTCTACAACAGTTCAGTTTTGCTTCTAAGTGTTGACTGCAATAATAGAGCTCTACTCTGTGACATATTTTTGCGGATTTAATGTATTTTAATGACTATTTAGAGTAATATTAAGATCTCACATATTTATTTTCCTCAAGGAAAAGGGTGAGGTGAGTAAATCCACCCACAGGAGAGAGATTGAGTGCTGTTGCCCAGTGCTCATTGCATTTGTCTAGGTGATAGGAAAGCCTTTTACCTGTTCTTTTCTTCCTTTGCTGAAGAAGGATTTGAATCTGTGCCTTCAGTCTTCCTAAATGAGTCCCCCAATGACAGAGCTTTCATGCCTGCACCCCTACTCCCTACAAGTGTTTCATTATGTATAAAAGATAAAACTCTTCCAACTGTAAGGACTGACAGGTTAAGGTATATAGGATGTTAAGCCTCAGGCAAAAGTTTCTGTCTTGTCTGCTATCCAGGTTTGAACCCAGGGATCTCATGTGAGTACCTAAACTGTCTGTCTCTTCAAGGTCTCCCTGACTGCCATCCATTTATTCTGGAATGAATAAAAGCAAACTGCATATCAGAAACCAAATACAAAAATTCCATGAGATTTAAAAACAAAACAATACCTGATTGATTTTGGACATTTTTTTTCTCTGTGTTATTTGGGGGAGGTAGAAGGAGGAGCTGTTTGTATTTTAATCAATCCTATTGACAGAAAATTAAAACTGTTGTTGAATTCTGTAGCAAAGACTTTAAAATGCATGCACATATTTTGCCTTACAGAATACCCACTGACAATTTATCTCTGTAGAATTGTTTTTATTTATGTTAATCTCTTCAGAGTTTGAAAGGACTTTTTCTTAAATCAAATGGTATAAACTGTTTTAAGTTTTATAGATATTTCCCTTACAGTTAAAGGACAGATTTCAGGGGTTTAAAAGTCTCAAGTCTATGGAGACCTGCCAATGGGAGCTATTTTTGTCCTACTAGAGCTGGTCCAAAATAAGAAGGACTAGAATGAAACTCTGTGACTTTGTTCATTTTTGTTGCCTGATGCATTATTGATGCAGGGATGGAAAAGAGTAAGGAATGGTGAGTTAAACAGGGACGTATCAGTTGGTTCTGGTCTCATACAGCCTGTCTTTCTGTCTAGGACTTTCAGCATCAGTCACACACTTTCAAAGAGTTTTAGAGATCTATTCAAGGACACCTTACCACTGGATAAGTTGAAAAAAAAAAAAAAAAAAAAAAGCCACCACTATTCAGCACTTTTACCAGACTTCTGGAGTCACAGTACTTCTAGGAAGTCATTGGATAAATCAAATTATGTTTCATCTTGCAGATGAAGCAAATACATATTTTCATGCTGAAAAAAACAGTTACAGTTGGTGATCTGCTGGTGCCTAAAGTGCCACCTCTTTCTTCAGAGTGAGAAATCATCTAGGGTTTGGGAACCTCAGACGAGAAAGTGATTGCAAATACCTTAACCTTGATCCAAGTAAGGTGAGAAAAGGTCCAAATAACTGGCCTGGGAAAACTGAGGATCATTATGTGGGGCTGTACAGAAACATGGGAGATTCCCACATCTTACAGGGCTCAAAGAATTGAAATTCAGTCCATATTTGAAAGAAAATGTCAGAGGGAAAACAGACAAACATAAAAAACCCCAGAAACCTCTCCAAAGTAACTTCTCAAAAAGAACTTTCTTGGCAAGGTGAGTTGGACGTGGGTAAGCTGGATGAGGGTGGTTTGAAGAAGAGTCTGCTGCCAGTTGTTGATTGTCTGATGGAGCTGATGGGAACATTGGCTGAGCCTCTGCCCTCGTTGTGTTCATTAGCATTCACACCATTCACTGGCCACCCCCTTGTACCAAAGACATTTTCTGAGGTTGCTAATTTTCATGAAAGCAAGTGGGGTCACTTTCCACCTTTTTTCTTCATCTCGACAAGGCTTGTCCCCTAGAGAGCTGAGAAGAAAGGCGCTTTCTTGTTGTCATCTGTGCAATTATCAGCTTTGAACACGATGGCAATTTGTTGTTGTTGTTGATTTCCTTTGTTATGCAAATGTACCAGCTCATTCTCTGAGTGCTTTTTTCCCCCACACAGCATAAAAAGGAATATTACACATTTAATTTCATGTTATCATTTGTTTCCCTCTGAGATTTCCTACAGCCATTTTTTGGTCTTCTTCAGGCTAGTGGGAGCTAAGCCGTGGCATTTTGAATTCTGACTTTGTCACTTCTATTTACTTTTTATCATAAAGGGGTATTGTCAATAGGTCTTATGTGGCACCTATAAAACCCATTTAGGAATTTAAATCTCCACTAAAACACAGAATTTATGCTTCCTTTTATGATTTATGAGTAGAAGCCTAAATTCTGCTTTTAATAGTCTACCCATTTATATTCAAAGCAATCAGCTTACATGCTGCACGAGCCTTAAAGTTGTTAGTGCACAACTAAAGAGAATAAAAGCAGGAGGATGTAGACAGAGGTCTAAGCCAGGAAGTTCAGAATAGAATTCAAATTAGGACTTCTCTAGGGATTTAAGATGCTGTATCTCTCTGACACTTATTATGGTTCAACTCCTCTATGCATCCTATATTTCACCCTTTGGGAAGAAAAATAATATTTGAAATCAAGAAGCAGGAATATTTCTTTTTTTTTTTTTTTTTATCACATAATCAAACATCAACTGGTTCACTCACTCAAGAAGATGAACACTTCTCTGAACACTTCTCAATTGTTCAAAACTTAGCAGTCCGTGCAGCTAAGGTGGTAAGTGGTTGAAACTAGGCTTTTTAATGCTAGCTGTTCTTATTCATTTTCAGACAAATTTAATGGTTGTAATATTAAAATCTTTTTTAAAAATCAAAGTGAGTAATAACACTGGTGAGACTTGTCTGTAATAATGCTCAGAATAAATGAAAGAGACTGATGAGTACTTAGGTGTTTTCAAGTTTTTTGATTAATTGAATTTCTTTCCTCTGAATTTTGAGAAAGAGTAAGTGGAACAGGACAAAGCTCTTACCTCGTCTGGCCAATTACTGGTAATTTGTACCTATCAATAACTGCAGATTCATATCTCTTGATTTACATATGTGGAAGGCTATTTGTTGGATGTCAGTTTAATTTGTCTTCCTTTTGATCTCACTGGAATAAATCTAAAAGTCTCCAGATAAATGAATGACTCTGGAGTATCACTATCATAATAAAAATTATAACGTGTCTATGACATGTATAAAATAACTCATACCTCTTCAGGGTTAAAGTATTAACCCAAATTTTTCCTACAACCTGACATCTTTTGCTCTCCTGTTACCATCATTGCAAGCAGAGTCAATCTCAGAAATCGTACATCAAAACTGGGACTCAGAAGTTATCAATTTATGACAGAATATCTTTTGCTGATGAACTCTGTTGCAAATGGTTTTATGCTTGGTGGGTTTTAAAGGAGTTCTCACAGATCATTATTGAGGTTCTGAGGAATGAATATGAGAGAGGATGCATCAAAACATGGCCAGTTTAAAAATATCTTCTTCTATAAGTATTGGTGCTGTCTATTGATGAGCACTGTAGTGTGCATATCAAGCTTTATCTTCACTGTAGATTTAGCAACATGCTATGCTGGGGCTGAAATAGGTTTCTTGATGCAACTGTGGTACATCCAGTCAGCATTCATGACAGTCTGGTCTGTCTCCCAGTCTGAAGTATGAAAAGAAGAAGCGTGTAGCAAGATAGTCCCTTAAGTTCCTTTTAAACCCTCTGAATTTCAGGCCATTCCAAGAAAATATTCAAAGATGGCATGTGGAATATCATGCAATCAGTCAGGTTCCCTCGTGATGTTTACCAGTTAACTGCAAGATATTATTTGTGTTTTGTTCTTATCTATCAAAGTCTATGGTGGAATTAAGCTTTTGTTTTATTCACAGCCTTTTATGCCTTTGTTAAAGGCAGACTTGGTTTGAGGTTGGGTTTTTTTTTTTCTGTCTTCTTGGGAAGAAATGTAGAACTCAGCCTTTTACATTTGTATTTTCATACAAAACTTGTAGTGAATGTGACTTTCAGGTGTTCTCCTTCCTCAGGCATGGTGATGGTGTACGTACCAGGTGAATAAGGTTTGCATTTCTGGAGAGACAGATGCAAGGCACAGAGGGAGCACAGTGGCCAGTCTAAATCCTTACAGGCAGTCCAAAATTATGTTTCCTCTTTAAAAAAAGGGGAAATGAGGAGTCCACCTGTAATTTGGCCGGCACAAGCTCAGAGCATTTCTTGACTAGATCCTAACTTACTTTGTCCATTGCTCTGCAGACCCCAGTCAGGCTCTTCACTCCTGCAATGGAACAAGGATGTGGCTCACTCCTTCCAGGACTTACAAAGCCTTAGATGAAGTTAGAATTTTACCCATTTCTCATTCCCAGTCACATGCTGGGTACCAAAAATACGTCGTAACTTCTACCCCCTTTTTAGAAGGAAGACTTTTCTAACAGCACAAACAGGACTTCCCCAGTGAATCTCTGCTTTGGATCTATGCAATCACTCTTCCAGTTATGAGTGCTGTCGTAAAATATCTTCACATAGGACAACTATTTCCATAGTATCAGTCAGTATCATTTAGACTCCATTGCCCTTGCTGACTAGGTTTATAAAAATGACATGTACATCCCAAACTCTTGGAGCAGAAGAAGCAGCTGCCTCTGCGAACAGCCATTATTTTTCTTATATCACGCTCAGAGTGATAAACAAAGCCTCTTTTGAAATATTCATGCTGCTGGCCCACCTGGGGTATAAAATATCCAAAAGGTAAATAATGAGCTAAGGTTTCACAAAATGTATCCCCAGCCAGAATGGATCACTCTGACTTCTTCCAAATTCACAGAAAAGTAAGTCCCTTAAACTTACTCCTGCCTTGGATAATGATGTGTTTGCAGGAACAGATGACTTCACTCAGTGTCACAGGAGATTGCAGATCTTTGACCCTGGAGATAGAATATTTTAGAGACATATAAAAATGAAATACTTTTTGTATTAGTCCTCATTAGGCAGGTACTTTAGCATGGTGCTGAGCTTGGCCTTGTATTCCCTAATTTTCATTACAGCTATTCATCTTGGAGTAAATTCTTGATCAGCCATTGTTTACATGGGGTTTTTCTCAGAACTGGCATGTGTAGGGCCTGCCATAGAATAGGCCATGGACATCAAATCTACTATCAAACCAGTACATAGATGTAAGAAAAATAAGAAATGACCAGTTGTTCATCAATCCAAGGGTTCAGTTTTCACCAGGGATCTTATTCAAGGTGAGCAACCAAAACCAGCTCCTATCTGCAAATTATTCCTTTTGTATTCCCACAGCTCCTCCCGTTGGTCTGCATTTTACAGACACACTGTCTGTGAACAACTAGTCCCTCTATAAACTGGCTGATATTGTCGTTCCACACATCTTCTGTGCCAGCAGATTCCAGAGATTCACCACTTACTTTTCATTTTGTCAGTTTTAAACAAACCTAATGCTACTTTCATTATTTCCTTACTTTTTTGTGGCGTGATGTGCTGAACAACATTTCCACATTCAGCTCACCCAATGCTTTCATCTTTTGTAAATAGTTACGGTATCACACCTCAAATTCCTGAATTGTCCCAGTCTTTCAATTTCCCTTCAAGAGTCAGCCACTTCATTACCCTGATCATAATACTTACCCTTCATTTTACCTTCCTTAACTTCAGTATGTCTGCCTTGAGCTCTGTAAGCCAAAAAAGCACAGAAACACAAGATATGATTTCACAATACCTTTTAGATACAAAACATATGTATCCCATCTTTCTATCAGCACCTTCATGATGGTGCCCAGCATCTCATTGGCTTTTTCAGCTGCCACTGCAACTTGAGTCAAATATTTCAGACACCTGACAACATGAAACGGAGATTTCTTACCAGAACTGTAACTGCCAGTTTCATGTTCAGCTTTATGAACCTTCAGTGACTGTTTAGGGGGACGGGTTTCTTACTTGCATTAGTTTAGGTTTATTTGCCAAACATTTGTACACTTTTATGAGATCTGTCTGCAGCTCCTTGTCAACAGAAAAGTGATTATCATATCTACAAATTTGGATACTCCTCTTCTTATTTTTTCTCCAGGTCATGCACAAAGATGTTGAATAAAATTGCTTTCAGGACCAATCCCTACTGACTTCTCTCTTGAAAAAACTCTTCTCTTTAATATTCCTCACCTTCCATCCATGCACTTACAGTCCCCTTGCTAGAACTTCAGCAAGTTCTTGAGGTGAGGTTTCCCTTTGCAGAAGCCATGCTGCCCAGCCAAAAATATAGTTCAGGTACTGTATGATTTTATTGTTTATTATAGACTCTGTCATCTTTCAAGGGATGGAAGTCAGACTCACCAGTCTGTAGTTCCCAAGATTTTCCCTGGAGTACTATACACTCTGAGTGAGGTCAGTCTTTGATTAGAAGTTATAGCCTGTCAGTATTGGTTTTGATAGGTAGGTTAGGAATCTCCTCCCATGGACTTTCTTGCACAGTTATCCCCCGAAGCAGAGCAAGAAAAAATATGCTTCCACTTGAAGAAAATTGACATTTCATTCTTCCCCATTTTTTTTTTGAATGAGTGGAATTAAAAGCTAACACTGATTTTATCATTAAAATAGAGTGAAACCAATGCAGCTTTGTGCTATGTGAAAGGTAGGGGGAGGGACACAATAAAAAATATACAAAAAGTCCTTTCTCTCGCTACAGGAGAACATCATGTAAGAATTTGCTCAAGGGGTGTATTTTTTTGGCTTTGTAGAATAAGGATGTCATTTCTTATTCTGTTTCTGCTTTAGAAATAGCATATCTAGGACTTTCAGACTCTTAACACAAATACTATCTCTGTAATAAGAAGATGTGAAATATGAATGAGTCTTTTCAACTGATTACTACTACAGGGATGAAGAGTTAGGACAGTCCAGCAAGACAGAGATATACCAGTCCTTTGCAAAGTATCTCATTTTGCTGATTCAAATGTCTCTGTAGTCAGGGTTGTTTGAACAGAATGAAATTTACTTGTAATGAGCCATATAGTGATTCTCTTGTATTTTTTTCCCTTTTTTTTTTCCTCTTGTCTTCACATTAATTTCTGCAAAATAGCACATCTGATTTTGTAATGTGCTAAGCAACTGTTTCTCAATTACACCAAATTTTACTGCTCTTCAGTTGACTTTTAAAGACATGGCAACTTCAATATTATCAAAGGTTCTCCTCCCAATAAAGTCTACAGTAATTCTTCACTGGTTTCATAAAACTTTCAGTACCAAATTACTCCATGAATACTTGAGTAAGTAATACTTTCTACCAAATTCTTAGAGTTGTTTCTAGAACATCATAGATTCATGGTAATGAAATCCAAATTGCCCACAATGGTAAACTGATAATTGCTGCACACATCTACATTCTTTTTTGTAAGTTTTTTTCTTCCTAACTCATCTTTTTTTAATGTATGATTTTGAAAGAGTGCTGCAACTAGCAAGAAGTGGTGCATATATTTTTGGACTTGAATAGAGCACTTGTGGGATATGGGAGGTCCAAGGAGAGGAATGATGAGATAGGAATGACTTTATTTATGAATTATTAAAATTTTTAGAAAAGGTGATATTTGTTCTTTCTTTTGGTTTTCCTGTAACCTGTGGCCTTTCTAAAGTAGAAGATTTGGGTCTTTTCTTTTTGTAGACCCTCTCTGTCCATCTGTCACTCAGTGTTTTCCTTCTCAGACAGCTCGTTCCAGTTTCTAAATTTCCCTCTGTCCTGCCTTCAACCCCCTGTCACGATATTTCCATATGTATGAAGGACACAATTTTTTCCCTATAGTTTCTCTCTTTCTTGTGCATTTTGAGAATCTGGACTGAGGACTTTATTCCTTGCTGAGGGACTTCAAAATACCATGAGGTGTTTATATATGAGCCAGGACTCTTACACTCAAGTACTTGAGAAATGTGTATGTGAGGGAAGATGGGAGAAAATCCAATATGGTCACAGCCCAGAAAGAAAATGTCATCACATGTGAAAATATCTCAGCATGTCCTTTATTCACTGTTGAGGTCAGTAGAGGTAAAGGATATCATGTATTTAAGTTTCTGTGCATGAGAGGCTGTAGAGAGTGATGTCCCAGTTCCTGCAGCAGGTGGACAATCCACATGGAATACTCTGTACTTATAGGAACTGTTTCATGATTTAACAATGACCATCAGTGGCAACAGTCACAGATGACTTTCTTCTCTTTCCATCAGGTATCTCATCTCTATCCTGAGCAAAATGAGTTCTCTCCTCAAACCCAAAGTGTGATACTTATAGACAGGGTTGTCTTGCACCTTTGAATTTCCTGTTTAAACTGGAAGGAAACATTGCCAGCAGCCCCAGCAACGTATGCTAGTAATTTTTCAGAGCCACCCACCTTCAAACCTTACACTTTCCTTCTGGTTTTCCCAACATTAAAGTTCTTTCCTATGACAAAACGGAGCGGTAAAAGCACCAGGCATTCCGATTATCTGCAGCAGTATGACGACCTATTCGTTGACATTGAGGTTCAAGGCAATATGCTCTGGGCTGCAGAATCTTCCCAAACACCAACAGCCATTCATCATCTGTCCTGTGGCAGAAGCACTGGCATGAATCTCCACAGCTGGCTGAATGTGGTGGCGTACACAGTTCTGCTGGGTCTTAAATTGGTTTTCAGCACATCTTTGTGAATCATGGGCAACTGGAGAATCAAAAGTTTCTGTTGAAAACACCAAGGTGAATACACCACATAATTTTTGTTTATTTATTGGAGGACTAAATTCAGCAGAGACACAAGTACTCTAAATTACAGCCTGAGACATGTTTGGAAATAGTTTTCCTTACCTTTCTCATGGCCCCCTCCCTTTCTGGGACTAAAAGGGACTTGGTGACCAACATCAGTACCTGTGCTGCTGTAGGTGGAAATTAAAATCCTATGAAGTTACCACAGTGAAAGATGTTTGTCAGTAAAAATACAGTATAAGAATACAGATTTTTGGTGTTCCTGGACACATAACCCACTCAGCTGTCCCAGGAGTAACCAATTCAATGGAGTGAAATTCATCTCCCTCAACATAAGTTGAATAATGAGAGAACAGATTCCTGTGAATTCTTTACATTGAGAGTTAGGTATGACCTGTCAGAGCTCCGATGGTTCTCTCAGTGTAACTGAGTTCACATGGATTTCAGTGTTAAGACACTTCCTAGAATATGACAGAAATTTCCACCATCACAGCCTGGCTTCAGACATTCCCTGTGGATGTCTGTCAACTCCCTCTGTGGCCGTGCAGGCTCTATTTAAGACCTTTGCAGTGATCACAGTGCTGATGACCATTTTGACCTTTCTTAAGTTATTCATTCCTCCTTTCAGAGTTCCTTTTTCCTCCTTTTCTATGGTGATTGCTCTTTTGGTTTAATTATATTAATATTGTGCAGTGCATTGATTGCCTAGAGATGGGTCCTTTAGAGAACAGTACAAGAACAAGAGTTTGGAGCAAATCCTTTGCTGTAGAAATAGATACAAAATTCCAAACTTTGCCCCAAGGAACTGTCAATGTGACAATTTTCACTTCCCCTACGACTCATGAAGAAAGTGTCTTTTTGATGCAGCTGATGGCTGGAGGAACTGTGATCTTCATGCACATTTTCTCTGCCAAATACATGATTGAGGCAGTCCTCACAGTAGAAAAGATGGTGTGGTTTATAAGCACTGCAGTGAGGGAGGTGATCAGGAAGTGACAACAGTGGACCTTTCTTAAGCTCCTCTCTGACTTGTCAAAATGCAAGGGAAAGAATGAGATGCAATTATGTCTGAGCCTTGACTAACACAGAGTGAGAAGATAGTAACACCTCCAAGCAATTTTAGTTTTTCACCACTGAGATGAAGACCCATTTAGGGTGACGTTTCTGAGGAGATTTTCAGCTTTTTGAGCTCCTCATCAAACTGAAAGCAACGTGAAACCAGTGAATTCCTTTAGTGGTCTGGTGCTTGGATTCAAAGCATAGACAAAAGAGGCAAAAATCCCAAAAAACTGCCTGTGGTGGAGGGCAAGAGAGGAGCTTGTAAAGTCATCGCCAGTAAAGAGGTCACTAGTAAAGAGCTGAATATGAAAGTGCTTGTTGTGAGTGTGAAGCAAAGGCCTCAACAGATCGCCTTTAATCTAAGACATTTTCTTCTTTTTTGATCCAACTCTAGATCTCCCTGCTCTACTCCCCTACTTACTGCTTGAAATTTCTCATGGGAAACCACTTCCTTGGTTGCAGTAACATCATACCAGCATAGCAGAGGAAAAAAAAAGGATGACAGGACAGGTTGACTAAAGGCAGACATTTTCTATCCCCTTTGTTCCCTCAGCTGGATATTCCCAGAAGTATTAATTCAGGTCCAGCAATAGTTACACTAAGGTTTATGTAAGACAGCCTCTGAGAAGTCAAAAGAATGTTTCCCTTTTGTAGCATAAAACCACAGTGATACTGCACAATACATGCAGGCTTTTTAGGAGTTCAGGTCTTCTCTTCAGCTAATAAATTTTCCTGGGAAATGCAGAAGTATACAGAAAGCATTTCCAGGTGGGGTTTGTGGCAGAAAATAGGGAGTCTCAGTCTTCCCTGACTCATATCCTACCCCTGTGCAAAGAAGAGGGTAAATGACAAAAGTGTAATGATGAACAACTTTGGTTGGGGTATAAGGGATGGGGAGTGGAATGAAACCTTCTGTTAATTTGAGGACACGTTGCAAGTCCTTGCCTAGTGAAGTTCCCATTTACTTCATGTGACTACACCAGGGGTCTCTCAATGTTAGAATTTTAGATATTTGGAGACATTTTCAAGGCTTAAAACAACTTTCTTCATGTGGCAAAAAACTGTGTGATGACTTAAAGCTTTCTCATGCACCCTGAGAGTGCCTCAATGTTTTCTGACAGCTGACAAACTAAAAAGGACGAGGCTGTCAAATGCAAAGAATGGGTCCCCTCCTTTTGGCTTCTGTCCCTCTGGTCTATTCAATTAGGATTGATCAAGCTGTGTCAAAGGTCCCTCTTCTGTTTCAGTGGCCACCAAGAGCTTTCATGATGACTAATGATAGTCTATCCTTAAAAAGAAAAGGAGAAGAAATAGAAAGGGTAATACAAGTGTTTCTTTTTTCCTTTCTTTCTTCTATCCTTATGTTCCAATTAGGCACATTACCTTTACGGTGCACTAAATGAATTTAATATAATTGTCATTGTTCAATGATACACCAGAGCCTTCTGCCTTCCAACATTTGCCTCTCAAGCAGAAATCACCACTTACTCAAGCAAAATAAGATTTAATCATATTTTGGTGAAAGACAAAGTGGGAGATAATTTTTTTTCTTCCTTTGAAAAGTATCTAAAAGATTTGAATTCAAATATGGGTAGCAAAGTCAAACTGGGTAACTCTGCTGATAAGAAACTTGCACATTTCTTGCGTAAGTTAAGAACTGCTGAGCTGTTCCATCTCTGGTACTAGAATTGAAGAAGTGACCCAATCTTCCTCCAGCAGTTCCCATAGCTGTTCATATTTATCCTTTTTTTTTTTTTTCTGGCATTTTGTCTCTTTAATGCTAATATTCAGGTACCATTTACTTTTGAAGGTACATGCCAAATTTTCTTTATGGGTGTATGTTAAGTTGTTGGTCCATGGCATCCAGTTCAAGATTATTTTTGTCTGTCAATCCTAAAATTTGGTATGATTTGAAACATATTTCCCAAATCTTAAAGTAGACCAGCACCAGAAGGACAAAATGATCTGTGCCAAACAGTTTAGATAAAGGTGAACAGAATACAAATTTATGATGATTATTCTTATTATTGCAATAGCAATATAAAAATTGCATCCATCTCATTATCCTAGAAACTAGACAAGAACTGCCACAGGCTGCCATCAAACATCAGTTATATACAGGATATAAGCCTCTATTTAGTTACAAATCTTTTATTTATTTCTAAGGGTTAATTTTCTCTTAAAGCTAAAATACATAAAAGAAAGGAATGGGAAGATCTTAAGAGATTTGAAAACCAAATAAAGCCTGAGAGCCAAAATCTCTTAGAGTAACACAGGTCTAGGGATTTTCCTTTCAACTTCACACAGAACTTTCTGATTTTCACAATCCTTTTCATATCTAGTATAAAATCTTTGGAAATTTCTACTTGGTCTTAATAACAAATTATTTGCCTGGGCATATGAGTGAGTTCTAGTCACAACATGCCAGAAGTTGATCATGATTGAGTATCCCTGTTCTAAATATGCCTGATCCAGTTTTTCCCACACATAAGCCATTCCCTAGGACTGAACATACCACTGAATTTCTTAGTGTGGTCATGTTAAAACATCAGTGACAAAAATTTTATGAAATTCAGTTTTTTGTTTTCTTTTCACAGAGGGTTATGGCGTTTACTGTTGGTTGGGCTTTTTCCTACTCTGAACTGAAAGCCAGATCACTCATTTATTGCCAGGAAGTTTAATCAGATTTACCAGTCTTTTTGTAATACTTAACAGCTTTCCAAAAGAACTAAAACTAGAGGACTTCCAGTAAAACTCAGTGGCCACTCTCTTTCTGTCTTTTCTTGAAGCTACTGAAAATATGTTCCTAGATGGAAAAAAAAATCCACTAATGTTGGAAACATAAATTAAATTTAAATATTGAAGTTGTGCAGTATTCTGATTCTGTAACAACAAAACCCTACATTTATCCTGATCCTTTCTACTGAAGGATTCTAAACCACGATGCAAATACTGTAGCCCTCACAGCCTTGAAGCATCAACTATTATAATTGTTCAGCCCATGAGGAAGTGAGGCAGACGCAGACTGAATTAATCCAGGATCACAGACAGTCAGAAAGGGTCCTGACAATTTTGATAATCAAAGGCTACAGGGATCACATGCAGAGATGCCTTGGGAAGGTGAGGGGAAGTGACAACTACCTAATTACTTACGCAGATTGTCACTTTAATCACTTACTGTATATTTTACTGAACCACAGAAGTCATAAGAACCATCACTGGTGAGAAGATGCCATAACTGTGCATACCAAAGACCCTGTCTCACAGAGCTTGCAGTCTAAATCACTGGCTACTGATACTGAAATGTAGCTCACTGGCATTAAAAGGAAATCACAAATTCCAAGCTAATAAGATTTTCTGCCATTATTAACATTAACTCCTCATGGAAACAGAACTGCCAGCCCCACCAGCAGGAGCTGAGGAGGTGGTGTTGCAAGACAAGCAGGTTTTGGAGCAGCGAAAAGTCATGGAGCAAGGGAAAAGAGGAGGAGGAGAAGATGGTGTCAGGGAGGTCCATCTTAAAAAGAAAAAAGTGGGGAACAACATGTCCAAATGCACAAACAGATGAAGAGTGGGAGGGAAAGCAAAGACAGAGGGGAAGGAGTTGAGCCCAATTACATGATCACAAACAATATTTTTGCCACTGAAGAAGTCACCACCATCCTGGTGAGACACAGCAGCCAGCCAGCCATACAATTATCACACAGCAGTAAAAGGTCTGAGCTGAAGGCACGTGTACAACCCTGTGATGGTGACTCAATACATAATGCACTGACTTCTTGGCTCATGACCTTGTGGCCAGCCCTCAGAAAGAAGAAAATATGCTGTAATAAAAGACTCTTCAATCTAAGGGAATAAGCATTTCAAGAAAAAAAAGTCCAGAAGTTGAAATTAGATAAATGGATTTTTTTTCTTTTTTTAAGCAGGGGGTATAATTGTCTATTGAAAAACAAGTGGTATATTTTAAATACTTTCTTCAAAAAAAGTACAGAGATCTTTTGGAAGACAAATTTCAACTTAAAAAGTCATTGCACTTAATAAAGAACTAATCGGGAAAATCAATGCCCAGTTATATGTAGAGGGTCAGACAAGAACAGTGATGGAGGACTGTTGGCATTGGTGTTATGCCTGGCACTGATGGAGGCCTGGAATGACACCAGCTGGTCTGTGCTGCCATGTTTTAAGCAAATTTGGCAAGAGACACATGAAAAATTTTCAGTTGCAGTTCAAGGATCTAGAGGTCTTCAGAAGCAAATGCATTTCTGAATGAACACATTTACTTTCTGGAAACGTAACTACAGTGTTTTGGTCAGGGTCCTTTTGGAAGAGTGTGGGAAGAGCAGCAGGATTTATCAACAGACCAAGATTCGTAAAACATATATGCACACAAAGTGGCAATTACAGCAAAGACATCCTATCTGAAGGTTTAAGTTACTTTTATGTCTCTCTTACATGGTTGTCTAGAAAGATTGATTTCTAGCTGCAGCCAGTATTGTGGAGTAACTCTAGGGTTCACTTTGCCCAAATAAATAGGTAAATAAATAAATAAATATTGCTTACTGGCTCTTATGGCAGCTAACACTTCTTGGCTAGGCTTAACTTTCCATTTCTGTATGTCATGGATCTGCACTCTGAATAATGTCAAACGCCTCTAAAATATACATCAGAAAACTGTAGATCTGTTAAGATTTCTAATCTTTGCTGGTAAGAATCAACTTTTCATTGCACGCAGAGAAACCAGTTCCCATCTCCTCTCCCTCCAGAAATCAGACTGTACAGTGGAAAGGCTCCAAGTCACTGCTGTTTAATGGCAAATTGGCTGGGGCACCAGCAGTACTAGTTCTAAAATCATTAAGTGAGCTGCCACCAATACATCTTTCACAGTCAAGCTGCAGATAAATGGATGGTGAGATTGTCAAAGATGGAATTCAAAGTTACTGATGAGTTCTATCCTTGTCTTCTGATTTTTTTTTTTAAATAATATTATTTAATATTCATTTTTTCAAGGGCAGTGTATTTTTTCAAGGTAGAAAATAAAGGGCTGTGATAGGAGAAAACAGAGAAAAATTTTCCTTTCTAAAACAATCAACTTCTCTCCCTACTCCTCTTTCTCCAAGACCAAACTCCATTAGTAGTTTGCTTTGATAGGAAGGGGTAAAATTTGTAAAAGCTTCTGAGATGAGGAGAAAGGAGACCTGAAAGGAAGAAAAATGATGCATATTTTTGTTGAGGGAAGGGCAGCATGGCAGAGAGGTTTGTGGCTCCAACTATATTGATCCTGAGACAAAGGTACCCCTCAGAATTCCCAGGTTACAAATGAACATGTCTTTCCCCATGCTTGTGCACTATTAATCGAAATAAGCTTTCTCTTTGAATCACAACTTTGCTTCTGCTTCAGGTCAGTAAAAACCATTGACTGAAGATTGGGAAAAAATCCCTTCCAAGGGAGGTGTGGCATGATCTGGCTTCTCTTCAGCTGCTGTGGATCACAGTCCAAGTGAGAAAGATGAGCAGATTTTTGAATGGGTGGCACACGAACTGATGAATCTCCGTATCTCTGGCGGCATGGTTTGGTGACCATAGCTGTTAGAGGGTTTTCATGCAGATTGTGAAATCACATTAAAAGGTGTCTCCTGCCTGGAAGAGTTTGTTTCCTGCAACATACATGGTGGAATGGAAGAGAGAGATTCATGGAAAGCATCACTGCAGGTGCCTTTCCCATCTTCCTATGGAACTAAGCTAGGTTTTCTCCTTTCTAAAGAGGGCCACAAAGACATATAAAAACAACTACCTGTATTTTAAAGATATCATCAACTTTAAGATGGAATGAATGTCGTTTAATTCATTCAATTTAATGTTTCAATTCAAATGTTTTTGAATTACAGATCACTGTTTAAAGAATGTTTCCTTACATGACTATCTTAGAGATGAGGTTTAAAATCTGAGTAGTTTAGATGAGACACTCTTCCCTGTCTCTTCTGAATCTTGTAAACCAGGAAACCATTCTCCTCAGCTTGTTTCCGCTGGGAGGTGCGTAGAAAAAGAGTCATTGGTGATTTTATGCGAAAAATATCTGTACCTTCAGCATTTTGTTGCTCAGTGAGGGAATTTCATGGCCAAACATATGGGTAAAACTGTGCTATGCATGAGTCATAGGCATGGAAGATAAATATCTGAGACTGTCAACAGAGTGGTCATTTCATATCCTTACAGATATTAACTCCCACCATAGTTAAAGTCATTGCCTGTATAGAAACACTGTTTATTGGCAGGAAGCACGTGGAAATCTGAGTAATTTTACAGACTCCTGACATAGGTAGGGACCATGAGGGATAGCAGAGTTGTAATAGATGATCTTCCTCCAGCACAAGAGATTTTTTATACCATGCACTGCATATCACAAGTTCTCAGCATCACCCAGAAATCTTTGAAGGTGATTTGTTTGAAAGGTTTTCTTATTTACTGCAGCAAAAAGTTTTTCAAGTCTTTTCTAAACTCCAGTATATTTCTGATCTGAACTGTTCTAAAGAGGTATCCAGATTCTCAGGAATATTATGTTAAACTGTTAAAAGGCTTTTAATATAATCTTTTGTTTTAAGCCTTTAGGATATTTAATATTTACTCCACAGATTTATTCTGTTTTATTTTATTATCAATGGTTAGAATGGATGATATTAAGGTCTTTTCCAATCCAAATGATTCTGTGATTGTAGTTTAATACTGTCCTTATGATTAATTGCAAAAAGACATTATTAGAGTGCAGATTCACCCCTTTCTTCCTTAGTCAACTCTACCAATGTCAGAGAAACAAGTGATTCTTCTTTTACAAGAAGATAAATTTATGATAAATGTAATATAAGGAATAATTGAATTAGTGTCATAACAGCAGCATAGACTTCAATTAGAAAAAAATATTTCCATTGTGATAAAGTTCTGGCCATAAATTTCAGAAATCATACATTTTTGTAGCCTTATATTTCTTTGCTCAGGAAATGTCTGTCACTGAGAACCTGAGGATGACTGTAGAAATGAAAGGGTTCTCTCAAAGAAGAGCAAAAGGGGAAGAAAAGGATTATGTCCTGTAAATGAGATAACATTTTCAGGAATCAAGTTAAAAAGTAAAAGATTCTTAGCTCCCCAAGCACGCAACTGTTGTCAAGATGTTTAGTTTAAGATGACAAAGAGGAAAATGTGACTCTATAGATCTGTCTTACCTGTAAACATTTTCTCCCATTAGAAGGAAGAGGACTGAGACTAACAAAATTTGAAGGAACCAGATAGTGTACCACCTGAACTGGTTTAGACCATTGCTTAAAACGGAATGGAGTGGTGGATATGGATTTGTGCTGAAGGTTATCAGTACTTTAGCACACTTTCCAGCAGGATCCTCACTATTATATAGTTGTATCTGAGAAGTAAAAAAGGGAATGAGCTTTTCTGATGGCAACATGGTGTTCTACATATAAACCAAAATCCCAAGGAGTTTGGTAAAGAGCGGACCAAGCTGCAGAGAATAAGTAAGATGAAATCTTTAAAAAAATTTTGCAAGTGTGTGTACATACATGTGCATTTTGAGACCAGATGATCCCAGTGGTTAATTGCAGTGTTAGCTGTTCATGGGAAAATGATTGTAGTCAAAGATGGCTGACTTGAGTGACAAGAAAAAAAGACAAAAAACAAGACCAGGCTATTGTTGTTTCATTTTCTTGCACGTACTGAAGTACATTTACAAACAGGAGAACATCTCAGGTTTCTTCAAGCAGTAGCCAAGTCCATAGCTACTATGATGGGCTGCAGTATTTCACAAAATTGCTTAAAATAATTGTTTCCCATGTCTTCCATATTCCCTTCTGAATTTCTTTCACTAAAAGAAACAAACAAACAAACAAAAAAAAAAACAAAGACCAAAAACCAAGCAAACAAAGAAATTATTTGTGATTTTTTTTCAGTCCTGTTTCACCATGATAGTAATTATTTATGTAACACTGTCACATTCAGCTGGTAGACATGGATCTGATACTTTGTACCCCCTTTTTATCATGGCAATTCCATCATGCAAACACACCACACAGCCCTGGCATTGCTAGGAATAAGTGTCGCTAGTGCCTCTTATTAGTGTTTATTATCATAACTGCTCATTGTATTGCCCATTATGTTAATGAATTAGAACAACAGACCTAAATGTTTGTTGTTGTATAAAGCTCATTAGTCTCTGAGAAAACTCAATGCAACATGAAGGTTGAGGAGCTGGGTTGCAGGAATATTACCAATTAAGTCCTATATGAACACACAATTAGGTAGGATGACATGCTTGATTTACGTTGCTTTATGGCTAAGCTGGATAAACAGAGTATCGCTGAAGACAAGAAACCTGTTCCCCCTTTGCTCATCCCCACCCTGCTGGAACCTATTCTAATATTTCCAGTGGGAGCTCAGCACACAAGAACAGCTGGGCAAGGTTATTGGTGCCATCCTGAAGCACATTTAACTCTCTCTGCCTGGGGGCAGTGTGTGCTGCCGTTGTGGCACTTGTTAATTTAGTTGCTTGCCCCTCTCTCACCAATGTTTGGTCTTCATGGGGTGTCTTTTCTCAGTACCTCAAGCCTGCAGTGACTGTCAGTTTGCAGATGGCTTTATACCACGTCATACTTCTTCAAATGGAGCATTAGACTCAATTTAAATTTCTCCATCAGCCCTTGCCTTCTCTGAGAACACACACAAGTGTTTATATGCAGCACATGATGCAGCATACACCATTGTACATCACACATGCATACATTGTACATCAACATGCACCACGGCTTGTGATTCTTGTGAAGCATCACTCTTTCTTAGCTTTCTCTTCGCTAACTATATGTTTGTGTCCTTAAATACATTTATCACAACTGAGGGGAGATGCAATTGAAAGGCACTTTCAGAAGTTGTCACCTCCAGCTTCTCAGCCATAAATTGTTACCTCCCAGCTGAGACTTGGTAACTGATCATATGAGCGCTCTTAATTGTTTCAGAGCAAGGTGAAACCTCAATAATGAATTAAACTATGGAATCAGCAACCATTAAATAGCGACATGTTGATTTTTTTTTTTTTTTTCAGTGCAAGGCATTTTATTTCCAAAATTAGAGGTTACATGTACAGGTAGAAACCCAATGGGATCCAAGAGACTGCGAGTGAAAGACACAGGCAGGTAATCAGCAGTATCCTGCTTCTTGTGAGGCACCTGTCCCTCACAAATGTGTCTTTCAAAAAGCCACGTCTCCCCAGTCTTCTGGCTTGTTCTGTGCTGTCTTTGGCACCTGCACAATCAGTTGTTGACCTCTGTTTTCAATGACGATGGCTTGGCACTGAAATAAAGCCGGAGAGACGGTGAGGTACAACTGAGAGATATTTTATGATGCTGTTTCTTATTGCCTGAAATGCTGCACATGGACAGTCTAAATCATGGAGCTGTACAGAGGGTTTGAGTTTTCTTCACTATTTCTAACTGTTCTAAGCAAATATGGAATTGCTACATACTAGGACATTTGCTGAGAGGGTATCTAGTGACTCAGAAATCAAGTTTACTCTTGGTGTTATATTGACTAGAACAACATAAATGTGCTATAAGTCAGCTTTGGTATGAGAGTAGGGATCTAGACACCTTTTGCCCCTTACTGCTCCTGTGTGTGCAATACTTATGCACCATTTACTGTTTCAGCTGTGTGGCAGGCTTTTGCATTCTATCTTCTGTTAATACTGGGATAGAGGAGTCTAAGTCCTCTCCTGTTCTAAATTGTAGATGAATATTACATCCTTCTCATAGTCTTTTCACTTATTCATCATGAAGAAATGTGAAACTTTCACCATTGCATTGCCTTAAAGTTTAAAGTTCTGTCGTTTCTGGTGAAAAAACACTTAGTAACAACAAACTTGGACTCATCAATGTGGAAATGAATCTGCTTTAGAAACAAAGGAAGCTATCTGCTTGGAATTGAAATGAATGCTTAGAGAGAAACCTGAGAGGCACAAAATGTTAGTTTTGAATGGGAGAAGGGACTGTTAAGGAGAGACTGGGCAGATCAGAAGTATGATTCATTGGAAACATACACCCAAACAAACAAACAACAAATCCCCACAAAAACCAAAACCAGGCCCTTAAAGGGAGCAGACAGGAGGAGACCTGCAGTTGTGGAAAGAGTTGAAAGGAAACAGTGACAGGTAGCTCTGATATGTTCAGAAAGTCTCTTTTGGGATCTTTCAGGATGCTAGCCTCGAGGCACACAAGGAGGACCTGACAGGAGGCAGCTGTACATCTGTACAGCCTTCATTTGACACCAAGAATATTTCTGTAGGGATTTCTAAAGAAGATTTTGTTACTATCCCAAGTTTTTCTTTCCTAAATATCCTACCCGAGCATGTACTTTTTGATGAGTGGTTTGAGATCATTAGTTTTGGAGACTGGTGTTCTAAATAGTCTGCATTTCTCCAGACAGACACATTCAGGTTATCTCAGCCCCATCCTGAAGGACATACATTTAACACTGTGATTATATAGTTGTCTTCTCTCCCACAGTCCTCCCAGAGCTTTGTCAAGACTGCAATGTGGTGTGCATTGTTTGGAGTAGAGGCAGCTCCAGAGCTCTCCATTAGAGCCTTCCTGCCCACTTTACTCCTGCCAGGCTGCCTCAATATTCCCATAGACTCTGCTTGTCACCTCAGTCTGGATTCAAACAAGTAGTGCATGATTGCAAGTTTCCAAAAAGTGTGAAATATCCCAAGGTTCCTTGCACTTTCCTCCATTTTACAAAAGAGCTTTTTCATGCAAGAAGGCAGAAACAGACTGTTTCTCTGATAATTCATGCAAAGCAGTAATGAAAGGTGAGAGGAATGGTTATCAGTAGGAATAAAAAAGTAACTATTTTTTATTTCTTTATTTTATTTTCCATCTCCACTGAGTCATTGCTGTAAGGATTGTTCCAATCTGCTCCTGTAGATGCTAGATCAAGTGTCCTATTCCACCTGCCTGCATTGGTTTCAATTGATTGAATGGACTGAAGGTGAGAAACCACTAAAGTGGGTTGATGAAAGTGGAGCTGGCACTCCACAGCAATGGGATAAAGCTGGCAGCTCTGATTTTTCAAACTTGGAATGAGAACATCATTCCACTTTGTCTCATTTTTAACCTTCACTTTCAAAGATGGGGAAAAAGCAAAAAAGGATGGGGTAAAGATTTTTTAAGGGCTGATTCTGAATGGTGATCTTCCCAAGAGTAATCTCTATGGAGGTCATTCACTGTCAGGCATTTTAAAAATCAGAATTTTTCATCTACACTGTTGCATGTAGATAAAGGAGGAAAACTTAAAAAAATAAAATTTAAAAAGAATTTATTCTCCCCCACCCTTGATGCTTTTGAAAGATACCACTCTGTGCCTCTGTAAACGGGCATGGATTTACCATAATCTTTTTTTCCAGGCATAATTCCTGGGAGCTTGCTGAAAAACTTTTTGAACCAGGATTCTATGAGTAGTAAATTTTTGTCATCTTTCCTTATTTTTTTAGTTATTTGATGCTTCTTCAAAACTTAGGACTTACTTTTTTGTCATGATAAGAAACAATCCTAAACTGATAGCTATTCCATGACTCTGTTGAGAGACCTGTCCCTGGTTTTCAGGGACAAACACTCTAAGAAAGACATGACTGGAGTATTTGCAAAGTCTGGTTAATTATCATAGTAGGAAAAAGATAATCACTGCCACATGCTTCCTAAAAGTTTGATGTGAAAGAAGAGTGAATGAAAAAGGTTGCCAAAAGAGTTCCAAATATTAAAACTGCAGCTGCAAACTTTGAAATCTAAGCTTTCCTGCTTTCTGGAGATCAGTATAATTTGTGCTAGAGATGGGTCTCAGAGGGACTTGTGGCATAGTCTCAACTTGTCTGGCTTTGACAATGACTTGAGAAACTTATACTGGTTTCCTAATAACCAAAGCCCGTTAAATGTGGGAAGAGGTTATTTTCCAGAGGAATACAACCACTTAATATTTGAATTGTTAATTTTTTCTCCACTGACTCCAGTGATAGCTCATAATGGCCGTACTCCAAGCTTTAGTATATCAGTTAAATATATGGAAGGGTCTAGGCCCCTGTGTGCCATCAAATCACTCTTGAATGTAGATGGATTTTACCTGGTTGTAGTTCAGAACCAAGACCATTTCCAAATCACAAACCTGTATGAACTGCATGGCAATGCATAAAGTATAATTTCTGAGCAGAGCTGAGCAGCAGGATCTCCTGTGGTATCCACCAGTGAGGTGAGAAAACCTTTTATTCGTGGGACAAATTCACTGGTGGCAAAGTAGAACAGCTCAGGAAGGAAAGGTCGTCTTCTTCAAAACCAAACTAATGGAGAACAAACTCACTGCCTTAATGCATACTGATTAAAAGGAAATCAGGATGGGTAATTAACTCCTCTCTCAAGTGTTTGTACAATTCACTTTCCCTCTGCTGCATTTCCTGAGCACTCCTGGTGCTAAGCTCTGAAGACGTTGAATAATGACTTAGACCACTGAGTTAAAAGTTTATTTTCTTAAAAGATCTGTTCTCCCATTCAATCCATTTCACACATTGCCCTCCACTAAGCAGAACAATAAAATGAACTATAATCATAAATCCATGGGTGTTTTGAGGTAGCCCATTCATAGTTTCTCAGACTAACAATATGAGTCAGCCTGCAGCACCAGGGGAGACGTTAAATTTACGTTGTTAAATTTTCACTCTTACTTCTATGGTTTCTCTGAATCCTCCATTCTCTATTTAATACGGCCTGCTAATCTGTTTTCTGTTTATTTTTTAAAAGCAGGCCTTCTGCCTCCTACACCATTCAGCATCCCACCCACCTCCCCTCCCCCTCTGACTTTCCCAGAGCAAACAGAGCATTCAGATCGAACCAGATTGACAGGTGTGTGACAGATGGATGGACAGAAAACTGGATTGGTCCAAACTCTTTGGCACTTGAAAAATTGACAACACAACCAAAGCAGCGTAACGGGGAGAGATAGATTGGCAAATGGAATAAATGGTCCCCGGAAAGTTTGTGATTAATCTTTGCCCTGTCAAGTAATGGCCTGATAATGCAGGAATTTAATGAGAACTACTTCTGCTAGTTCAGAGGCATCCATTAGTGTGGAGTAAAGCAGGAGACAGCAGTAGGCATTGTTCTTTTTCATAGCCTTTGCAAATGAAAGGATATTATTAAAATTGTACCATCTGCACCCCAGCTCCATTCTCCTAAATGACAAGTCCACACCTTTCCACTCTTATGTTCTTAAGGGGTGACACTTGTGAGTTTGTAGCACCCTTCCAGGAAATACTCATCTTATTTGATCTGTTATATGCTTCTTTTCTCCAGCATGAACTCCAAGCTACCTAATGAAGTTGGCACTAGAAGAGAGAGATTGTGTTAACCGAAAGCTGTATACTTTTCAGAAAGCAGCTTGTTCTAAGCCCTGTCTTGAAAAAAGTAGGTTTTTCTATCTTCATGCATCATTTCGCTCTGCCTCAGTTTCCCTATGTATAATAAGGCTGTCCCCCAGCAATAGAGCACTGTGGAGTATTCTGCTAGGCAAGTCCAGAAGGAACAATCTGTGTCCAAATAAATGCTGGAGTTGTCTCAGATCGAAATTGTGTCTCACATGCTGTGGGTGTTGGTTTGTGGCATGCTAGCTTAAGGATAGGTCTGATTAAGGTGAGAACATATCTATCCTACTATCCTGTTTATAAAAACAGTTGCAGTGAGTGGGGACATAACACAAGAGTAGGCAATAACATTTCTATTGAAATGAATGTTGTAAAGACATCCTGTTCTGAAGTCAATTGGCTCAGGAGATACTAATTGGCCTGTGAATCTGTTTAGTTTGTCTTTTTGAACTTTTCTGAACTTTGTTGGTTGCCTCAGCATCTCCTGCAACAAGTGATTTAATTCTGTAACACTTCAGGGTGGAAAAAATAGCTTTTACTTTCAACGTGCTCGTCTGCTCACTTCATTAACTTCAAGTATTCAGAGCAGGTGGTAGCACTTTTGTCTTTAGCCCTTCAATTCCAGGCAGGGGCTTATTGCACAAGATGTCAAGAGGGGAGGGAAGGATCTGTTGGGCGAAAGACCCCAAGAAAAGAGCAGGCACATGTGTTGCATCAGTGGAGCGATGTTTACTCTCCAAGAAGCCTGGTACAGACTGAGATACCCCAGGCCTCACTGATATGAATAACTGAGTCACCTTCACTTTGTCAAGGAGGGGACTGGCTGGGGAGTGAGAGGGGAGCCCAAGTGCTCAGTCACATCAGTGCAGCTGTAGCACTAGGGGAGGGAGGATGCAGGGGGGTGGAAGAAGCTCATTATGACTGATAAATAGAGGGCTCCTGTTGTCAGCAATGTCATTGTGTTCACCTTTTTTTTTACAGTCCCCTCTTTCCAGCTGTGTAATTAATTAATGGATTGGAAGTGCTTAGTTTCCAGTGATCTACAGGTTGACCTTGCACCTTCCCCTGCCTGTCTGTGATTGTTGTCAGGAGGTCCAGCTCTCACCAAAGACACCTCCCTCTCTGACCATCTCTGCATGAGCCCCCATGGTAGCAATCCTGTACTTTCCTCCCCTTGCTTATTTTCATAGTTCTAAGGAAAATAAAACAACAACTTTCTTTTTTGCTGGCATTTTTGCATTGACTTTGCACTAGGATAAACATTGGCACAAGGTGCAGGTCCTCATGAGCCAAAGGTATGATTAAGATCACAGTCATTTTAATTCCTGGAAGGAGGATTGATCATATAATTGTATTTCAGACTGCCCAAAATAATGCATAACAATCCAAACTAGATTTTCTTGTTCTTCTGCACCCAATGATGAGAAAGGTACCTCTACTTTCACACTCACTGTAGGAAACTCTCTTAGAATGGATAAATCACTTCTAAGAGAGATGTTTTCCTCATTTAAGATAGGAGAACTATAGAGGTTAACATAGATATTTTGTGTTCAAGGTAACTAAAATTAGGCAAGATGTGTTTCATCCTCATTATCTCTGCCTTGTACTTATAAATGAGACGAGTAGATCCATTTCTTCACCTCTCATTTATATCTTTAAGCATAAGTGTAAAGTAAAACCATACAATGTTAAAAGACTTTACCAGAAAATTACAGTTTTTAATGGGGACTGAAGAACTTGTACCAACAGGGACCTCATGGCTTCAGTCCATAACAGAACTCTTATTTTACATGTGAATAAAATATCATGAGCTTTACAATCAACACCATGAATGAAAGTCTGGGTAAATACACTTGGTGACCTCACTGGCAAATCTGCCTGACAATTTCACAAAACAGACTCCAGCTATTGATCAAGTTGGCTGGATGGGATCTTTTCACCTCAGAGTCTCTGGATTACATTTGACTTAGGGCAGTCAGGAGCAAAAGTGGCTGTTATCAAATGATAAGAGCAAGCTGAAGGTCACAGCCTAGTCTCTAAAGAAACAAGTCCAGGGAATGGAGATCTCAATCAATTTAAGTTATACTAGGGATGACTGACTAGGTTCACACCACAAAACCAGTCTTCCCTTGGTTTTAAGAACACAGTTAATTAATCCTCCAATTTGGCGTAAGATTGGAAGAAGGTCTGAAAGACCATTAGAGAATCTGCCAGTCTGTGGCTTCATTATTTCAGTTTCTCTGTAAAAGCAATGTTTTTTTAAACTAAGCATTTCCCAACAGAGGCAGTCTAAAACTTTCAGCTACCTTAATAAAGTATAATAACTAATTCAAGACTCTATTCCCCAGCCTCACCTTCTCCAAAAAGAAATACACCGTACATGGGAGCAGGATTACCTAAGTTGCAGAATGTGCCCATAAGTGCTGGGTCAAGCATTTTATTACTCTAGTGTACAGCATGTATGATTACTCATAGGCTTTGTCATATATTTATTCACCTAAGTAAACCCTACATTTCGTAAGAGCTTTACTGACTCAGACCAAAACTGCACCTTGTCCAGCACCTTCTCCAACCCTGACTGTAAGTAAATGTTCAGATATAGAGGAAAGTAAAAAACAGTTTATTAAGAAGTCTCAGCATCCATGCAGCAAGTTCAGACATAGGAATTTCCTGGGCTGACCCCTTTGCAGCCAGGAATTTTTGGGGGGATTTTTCCATTGAATTCTCCATGGCTTTTGGATTTATGCAAGAATTTCATATTTGTACCGAGTAGCAAGTTGATTCACAAGTCTACGTACAAGAAAATTAAGTCACTTTCAATATGTTTGAGCCTACAACAAAATAGTTCTGCAACAAAAATATGTCAGATACAAATTATTTCCGAAAGATCTTCCTTTTCTTCTTTCCTTTCCTTCATAAACAAAGGCATTTCCCTTCCCAAACTTTTCGTTGCCTTTCCCGCACTTACCATGCCATAACTTGCCTTGCAAAACTTTCTTAACCTTCCCATTCCTTCCCATTCCATTCCA
>JACBWW010000008.1:30478072-30508217 GCA_020086605.1 Lanius collurio | reverse complement strand
CACACCTCAGGATCCCAACCTTCCCAAACCTTCCCAAACCTTCCCAAACCTTCCCTTCCCAAACCTTCCCAAACCTTCCCAAACCTTCCCTAACCTTCCCAAACCTTCCCAAACCATCTCTTTCCAAACCTTCCCAATCCTTCCCTTTCCAAACCTTCCCTTCCCTTCCCAAACCTTCCCAAACCTTCCCTTCCCGAACCTTCCGTTCCCGAATCTTCCCTTTCCGATCCTTCCCTTTTCTAAATTTTCCCTTCCTGAATCTTTCCTTCCCAAACTTTCCCAAATATTTCCAAACCTTCCCAAGCCAAACCTTTCCGAACTCTCCCAAACTATACCTTCTCATTCTTTCCTAAACCCTATCTCTCTGTCAAGCTATGAACTACAGGAAAACCAGTCTGAGAAGAATGGCCACAAAATCCACAAATCATCCCATAGGAGAGAACAATCGGGACTCCAAAGCACTTTCTGAGAGGAATTTTATTACTGTGCTCTATTATTTGCAACAATGGGACTTGGGGGAAAATCATCTTGCAGTGGGGTCTCTTACACACTCTTCATTCTCTCTCTGACTGTTTTCTGCTTCTGAGTTAGTTGGTGTTTGTGTTTCTCCTCTTAAAATGTGCATCAGCATTCCAAATGAAACTTTGGACCACCGCCGTGGCAGCTTTTTAAAAGGATACAGCACGAGATTCCTCTGTCTCCTCTCCTCCGCTGGAGAGCAAAGGCACACCAGAAGAGGGATATTAATGTGCAAATTAGCGCAACCTGACTGGCTCCAGATTGCTACTTAGAATTTGCATATTAATAAATGTTTTTGTGACAGCATTTAGCAGATCAAGAAGGGCAGAGATTAAAAAAAAGTCAACAAGATTTTTTGAGCTTTTCCTTTTTATTCTCTTCTCCTCACACTCACAGCCTCCTGTATGTATCTATATCTCCTTATACCATATCCATATGTGCTTGAGTTGCATATCTATGGGTCAATGCATGTAAATCTGCCCAGCTCTTGACAGATGTGAGATTTGCAGAACTGCCCTGCGTGAAGTTGGAGAAACAGTTCTGTGCTGGAAGGAGAGCAGGCAGCTTTGCCTGTGTGTGTATTTGAATGAGCGTGTTTTATACACATGCACACAGAGTTAGAAAGACAGATGTAAGAGCTGGACAGTCTCCCTCCCCCACCCACCTTTCAAATCTTTTTCCAACAGGCGTTTTTATCCCATTCAGCTGAATAAATTGGGACTCTTGAAACTGTGATCTTGACAGATGTGAGCTTTTTTTCTGAGCTGCATTGGAAAAAGATAGATAACGAAAACCTCCAGGGCATTTGGGCTTAGCGGAGCCAGTGAAAAGGGTTATTTCCAAGCATGCTGAATAATGCATCCCTCTGAATTCCTTAGTTCTCTCTTTCTGTCCTCCTTTCTGTCTTTCACTCTCTCTTCCTTTAAATGCTTTTTGGATGAAATGTTGAATGCCCTCCCAGAGTTCTTCCACCACCACAGGAAAGTTGTGATCAAAATCTTACCGAGCAATGGGCCTTTAAAGTGTCTCCTGTGAGTAGTCTGGGGGTCAGAATAAGAGGGGGAGAAAATTAGTAGATAAATAAACAGAGCTAGTTACACGTACATAACTGGTGCATTAAAGATATATTTCCCTATTTCAGCTAATTAGTTGTCACATCAGTCTTAAGCAGAGAAACTGGCTGATAGCCAGACTATTTTTTTTTTTTTTTCAGAAATCTCTGTGTCAAGAACATATGTTCAAAGAGACTCTCATCCCTATTAGATTTGTCTTCCTGGCTTATTTTTGTTTATCTATGGCATGTTTATCAAAACAAGAAACAACTTGAAATTATCTCATTGTCAAATCTTTTCTTTGTTTTCCTGAACTTTTTCTGTCCTTTTCCAGTTGGAGCTTGAATTTTGTACTATTTGGTCACGGCCAAGATTACAGTTTGGAGTGCGGAGAAGCCCAACTTCAGATTGAGCTGAATCGAAATGTACAATTTCTGAATGAAACAAAGGAAAAAATGTAATCTCTCACAGGATAGATGTGAAATGCTTTGTTCTTGCCTTTTTTCATACAAGGCAGATGTTGGAAAGTTATGTAATTATTATTTGTTGTTTTTTTTCTTAATTGCCCCCATTTTGGGACTTTTTTTTTTTTTTCAAACAATTTTGAAAAGAACAGCCCAATTTCCAAGCACAAAGGTTTTGTTTTTTTCCTTCAGCATTTCCACCATGAAGCACTTTGTCTCTGACTGTATTGAAATGCAGTGTTTTGACATTTTGCTATGTGGATGTCGGGCTAAGTGTCTTGCCTGAAACCACAGAGGGAATTAAGACCGCATCTCCTGAGCTTTTGGTTAGCCCTTAACCACTGGACCATCTTTCCTCCTAGCAATCCTGAGGAATTTTTGAGCAAAAGTTGAGCCCATGGACAACAACATCGAGAGGGACACATGCCTTTATCAGAGGCTCATGAGCAGAGAAGACCCCAAGCAATTTGTGGAGAGGAGAGGGGTAGGCACACACCCCCCGTGCTGAAGCTGGCATCATCTGTCTTTTTGCTATGCCTCCACTATAAAAACAAAGATTTAAGAGAAGGACAACAATGGCACACACACCCTTGGGCCGCACATCAGTGAGTTTGCTGGCAAGAGCAAAGCTGCCGTGTCTCTGCAATGTTTTTGTCAGGATTATCTGACTCCCAGTCAAGGTGCAAACAAACCTGAGGTCTTCTGTCAATAGCAGGGTGTGAGCTGAGAATCTCAATGTTTTCTGAAAGAAAGTTTGGGAGTTCTTCCACAAAAAAAAAAAAAAAAAAAAAGAAAGAAAGAAAACGTGTGTGGGGAAGGAAGCTAGGTTTCTACACCAACAGTTAGAAAGTCACTAGGACAGCCATAGTGAAGTCAAGACAAATAAGAGTATCTCTCAATGTGTCTTCCCTAGTATTTTATTTGGCTTGGTTTTTAACACCTCAAGTAGCTTGCTTCTCTCAGGAGCCTAATGCATCATCTTGTTTCCATGGGTCTTCCTGCATTTTACCTTCCCACGGCATCACACCATTACTCCTTGTAATCCACCATCATTGGTGTAACTTACTTCAGAACATCCTGGTTCTGGTTCAGGTTCTTGTTCTGAGTCCTGTTCTGTGTCTTAATCTGGGTGTGGTTCTGAATGGCATTTGTGTGTTTTTTCTCAGTCATCCTAGTGCTGTTCTTCTGCAGCTCAACATGCCTCTACTCCTACCTGAAAACCAGTTACATGTACCCAGCTCCTGAGAGATGAGATGCATCCATACGGCCTGTGACACAACTGCAGGGTCAGGTGGCAGCCAATGACAGCCCTGAGTTCATTGATCTGAAGTCTATTTATTTGACCCAAACAGAATTCATACATTAATCTTACCACTTTATCCCTTCCTTATTTCCTGTATTTTATTTCATCCCAGTTTCTACCTCCTTTTCTAGTTTTTCCTCTTTCCACAGTAACCTGAGGCATTTTGTTCCAGCTGCCCTTCATCAGCCCATTATCTTCTGCAGCCCTTTGGAAACACCACAACATCTTCAGAGCAAAGCTCTTGCTCTTCACGCAGTCTTCTGCCTTGAGTGGGGAAGGTAGAAAAGAGAGGGTACAAAACACCTCTGACAGACATCAGTTATGTTACTTTATTCACGGCTGGAAGGCAGCTAAGGGTTGATGATGTTAATAACATCTTTGTGCAGCAGAAGGAATGGGGCCCAGTTTTCCATGTAATCAAATCTCCCTCCCTTCTCTCATCACATCCTTTTTTGTAGATTCCCCTATGTCTAATATAAAGAGGTGAACATACTTCAGTTTTCTCTCAAAAGAGGTTTACAAAGCTTTCCTTCACTCAGCTGTCTAGTCTCATAAACGTCCATGGAAAGTAATGTCTTTTTTTTGTCTTGAAGAATTTTCTTTCTCTCACTCTGTCAAATTTGGTTAAAATTGCTCAGCTGCTATAAGAAATATTGGCAGAGGAAGAATGGGACAAGGAGATCAGTAATAAACATAGCATGGTTCTGTAAATCCTGTTTCCTTAGGAAAATTAGGTAAAACAGGATGTCCAGGATTCAGTCTGGTCCTGTAGTGGGCTGATTCCTTGTGTGGAGGGAAAGTGTCAGAGCTTTCCCTTGGAAGCAATCATTGTAACTGGGTGTGCTGGGCAGGTTCATTCTGTCTGGATGTGCTGAGGGCAACAGCACAAGGTATTGTAGCCTTTCTCTTCAGGTGCTTTTATAAAGTCATAACATTTCAGATACCCTGGAATGTATGCCTCTATGTCCTGAAACATACAGTATTTCAATATGTCCTGAAAAGCTGCACTCTTCTCACTTTTCCTACTTCCCCCTCTTTCTGTCTTCTTCTATCCTCAGTCAGCCTCTTTCTCGCCTCTCTCTGGTGTTCGTCAATAAATATTCAATTAATGCTTTCCTATGATATAGATCTGTGGGTGCCAGATAAGAACATCTTCACAGGATGAATGGTACTGCTAAGTCTGGCGGCTAATTCTATGCAGATGCAGAAAGTCTGCTGGAAGTGACTTTACAAAATGGAGTGCTCAAGCAACCCTGTTTTATTTTTTAATGTAGATGAGAATTTAAAAGCCTGTGTTTTCTACAATTAATTTTATGTACTATTCTTTTCAATTATTTATGTCCCTGAATGATAAATGGGCTGGTGGAGAGGAAAAAGGAGACTCAAGGTAGTGGGAATCTGTAGAAAGAATTCTTTTTCCTCATTAGTTATTTATTTATTTTAGACTGGAAAAGCAGCCCAGATGATAATTAAGAGAATGTGGGCCCTACATCAACAGGTGATAGGAGATCAGTTTATCACCTAGCTCAGAGGAAAAAGACCAGAACAGAGGATGGAGGTTTAGTCATAATTTTGCAACAGATTTATTTAATGCACTTTGCCAAATCCCTTAATTTCCCCACTTGTGCACAAGTAAGCACAAATTCTGTAGCTGAAGAAGAAGCAAAACTTTCATGGATTCAGGGTGACTTTTGTTGCATATATTAGTGTTGATCCTGAGCCCAGGTGAAAGCTGCATTCATTGAAGTCGTGTTCATCCAAAGCCAGAAAAGTAACCCAGGAGTAACTTTTGGCATTAAAAGCAGGAGAGGAGTTACAGAATGCATCCATAGCTTCTCTGGGCAACCTGTGCCAGTACCTCGCCACTCCCACAACAGAGAATTTCTTCCTCATATCTAATTTAAATCTACCTTCCTTCAGCTTAAAGCCATTGCTCTTCTTGCTATCTCTACAAGCCCTTGTGAAAAGTCTCTCTCCAGCTTTCTTGTAGTCCCTTTAGGTACTGGAAGATGCTATAAGGTCTCTCTGGAGTCTTCTCCAGGCTGAAGAGCCTGAACTTTCTCAGCCTGTCTTCTCAGGACAGGTGCTCCAACCCTCTGGTCAACTTAGTGACTCTCCTCTGCACTCTCCAACAAATCAACATCTTTATCAAGGTGGGACCCCAGTGCTGGGCAAAATACTCCATTTATTTTATTTTATATTTTATGCCTTTGTGCAAGTTTTTGGCATAGCACTTACACAGAAATACAAATGTGCTGAGCAGAGTAGCCTTCCTCAATAACACAAATGCCTGCTTGAGTCAGTGGGCATTTGAAACCTCTGGAGAGGGAGCCTGACCCTCTCTAGTTTCCAGTCCATTTCCGAGGGTTTTGGAGAAGTAACAGGATGGCATTTGGGGCCTTTGAGAAATTGATTCTAAAGATGTAAGGGGATTATTTTAGAGCAAAAGGGAGGAGACCCCATTAAAACAGTACTGAAATGGAAAGGAAGCTGAACAAATGGAGATGTGTTAGGCTGAGCGTTGATTGAAGTGAGACATTTTCCTTGAGATATTGATTGGGTTTTTATGCCATTCTTAACCTAAATCAGATCCTTAAAAACAAACAAAAGCAACCCCTAGCAAAAAAAAAAAAAAATTAAAACCAACAAAGGACAACAACAACAAAAAAATGTAAAGGGTTATTTTAGGACTGAGAAAAAGAGCCAGGATTTTCCTTCCGCACATTCTGCTTCCCTAAAATAGTAGTGCTTGCTTGTAAGAGAGACATCTTGGCAGTAACACATATTATTTTCTTTCAAGTTCATATATAAGGTTAAAATCAGAAGGTTTGTGAGTTTTGGATGGATTTTTTTTTCTCCTTTCTAAATTTATTTCAGCATAAAAGAGTTGAGTTGGAAGGAAAACAATGGAGGTAAAAATTATGCACTGGAAAAAAACTAAGAATGGAGCCATTTGAAAAATTACCAACTTACAGAGACATATTTGTACTAATTTTAGAAATTTCAAACATTTTCACAAATGTATTTTTATTCACAGCCATCTCATTGTGCTTTCATGTTTCTTTAAGAAAGCAGGGCAAGATGGGGGTAGGCAAATAGATCAGAGTAGAGACCTTCTCCCAGTTTGAGGAAAATAAGGTAAGCAGTTTGGTCAGTTTTATAGAGATTAGAGTTTATGAAAGTCACAGTTAAAAAAATCAGCTATCAATTGAGAACTATATTGTAAATATAAGCTGCCTAGTCCTTTACAGAATGTCCACAGGGACATCTGGAGTAATCTCTTCCACCATGAGCTTCAGATATGACTGAAATTACAGCCTTTGATATACTGGAACAGTCCCTTCAGGAATAGTGAAAAAAAAAAAAAAAAAAAAAGAGAGAGATCCATCAGACTTATAGCATAAGTGTTTGTCTTTGTCATAGAGGCTGTTAGATTAGTTCAGCTTCCATAATCTATTTAATTATTGTCTTTAATGGGACAGCCATTAAGAGAACTAGTTACTTTCTGTAAACATAATGAGAAGTATCTGCATTTTTTGCACCAGCCTGCCACCTTCTGAACTGAAATTGTGTACTCATCTCAGTGACATTCCACTCTCACCAGAAGAGATGCTGTTATGAGATGGAGAATGGGAATTATTTCACCATTCTATCTGTTCCACTACTGAGCTCCATTAGCAGTGGAAGATAACATCTGGAGAGAAGCTGGAGTCTTTGCCCTGCTTTTCTCTTTTTTGAGTCTATTGCTCCATTGTCAGTGCAATTTGTGAGTTCTGTGCTGAGGAACCCTCAGAAGGTAGGTACTAAGCTGAAGCTGTGGGTTCATTTTTCCAGTCGTAAACAAGATGTGTTAATGAAGCACCATTTCCCTGCTTGTGTCTGTGGCTGAAGAAGGGCATATTCCACTGATATACCCAAAGGTATCATGTGGTTTGGAGATTCTGTTTCTTTCTAGTGAAATAACAATTAGTCAGGGTGAACAATTACCAAAAGGAAGCTGGGAAATATAACTGATTTCTGAATTAATAACCAAATCCATAAAGCACCTTTGAAACACTTTTTTTTTTCTTCCCTCAGAACTGCTTTTTTAAATAAATGTTTTAAACATTAAGGAAGGGGAGACTCTAGATCTCAGCAGAACCTGGATCTGACCTAAATTCCAATACACACCTAAACTGACTTATGACTTGTTGCAGTTGTTGTTTTTTTTTTTTACTTCTTTCCAAGTGTTCCTTCTTGTTGTCTCTGTTCTTTTCTTTTTCTGTAGATTTTTTCCCTATTTATTATGCTCCTAGAATGAGAAGGGATCTGAAAGTGTTCAACTCCTAGGAAGGGTTTTGACCCAATGGTTGCTAGGTGATTAAATGTTTTGATGATGAGAAGTCATATAAACTGATAGCAAAAGCAGTATCCAAAATACAGCACAAGCAAGTGTGAAAATATGTGGGTGACAAGCCTCTAATTTTACACTCTTCATCTTTCCACATGAGTCTGTGAGTTTACAGCTTGCCTGGATACTATTTAGATTCCTGTTGTATGAGGATGAGAGGTACTGGGAAAAGGTAAGACTGTCTTCAAAAACAAATCCATAAGCTCCCCTTAGCTACCAGTTACAGCAACCATTAGAGCTCACAAAGAGGGTGGAGAAAATTGGAGAAAACAAACAGCTCAAAATTATGCCCCATCCCCCAAAGTGGCTTCAAACATGCTGGAAGAAAACAAGTTTCCAGAAATAAACCTTCTTTTTTTTTTTATTTCCCCCCCCTACCCCCTACATGTGATTTGTTCATCCTAATTCACCATTTAGGAAACAGGAAGCTATGAGGCAGAGGGAACACTACAATGCCAGCCTGCTATTTCTTGCTGAGTAGCAACAGGCTGTGGAGTGGACATACAGCTTTTTCTGGATGTGGCAAAAGGTTTCTTTCAGCCCCTAATTTGCAGTGTCAGAGTAACCCATTATCAAGACGATTAAATTTAAAGAGACTGCAGTAAATGCTAGCATACAGAAGACATCAAGCATCATTAAAATGTAATTGGAAGCAAAGCTTAATGAGGTAAAAGGAAAAAAAAATACCCAGAATCCTATAGGGTTTTCTGCCCCCCTTCCTCCTTTGCTTGCTTTGCCTGAGCCAGCAACTACTGTATTGAAAATTATAACATGCAAGCTGCATTATTATTTGCTGTTCTTGCAGCAGCTAAAGAGACAAGATACTTTAGTGTAGTTTTGCAATGGATGTATAAAACTATATTTGCTGTAATTTTAGACTAAGGACAGGGATGCTTTTGCTTTCTCAAAGTCCAATGTTTCTGGTAGGAGCAAAGCTAATCTGGTTTTGTTCATCAATAATGGCCAAATGAAAGCATGTGCCTACAGTTTTCCACTGATCTGTAGACAGCAGTGGGTTTTGAAACAGCATGATTCCATCATTCCTGAGGACAGCAGGGACGAGGAGACAGGGGAGCAGAGAAATCAAAAAGGCTCGAGAGAGGAGCAGCAGCCATTGTACCTGGCAAGCCAAAATGAAACTGCAGTGCCTCTGGTAGGGATGTGGATAGTAAATGTAATGTTTGTATAGGAGGTAATAGCTCAATAAGGCAGTGGGCTGTTTTCCCAGGTCCTTAAAGGCTACCTGCTACAAAGCATCTGCAGTTCAGCTGGTACCATTGTGATATGTGCTGGTAGGGCTCTCTGGAGAGAGAGTTGTTCCATTCATCTCTGTCTTGCAGCAAAGCTGAGGCCAAGCTTGGTCTTTGTGAAGGCAGAGTTGGTGTGAATCCAGCTTCCTTTTGCCTTTTTGGGGGGCTTTTTTTGGTTTGGTTGTTTTTGATTTTTTTTGGCAAATTTCTTTTTTTGTTTTTCTTTTCTCCCCAAGACATCAAGTCAACACATTTTGTAATTTTTTTTTTTTTTTTTTTTTTTTTTTCTGGAAGAGGAAACCGACTGGCTCAGTTGGCTGCATATCACTATCTGGGCTTGAGTTAGTGGTTATTCTCCTTGTACACAGCTGAATATTTCCTGGAAGCATCACCATTTCAACTCAAGGCCCATGCAGAAGTACGTTAACAATACAAATATTTTTTCCCAAACCATCTGATCCAGCTAGGGTGCCAGGACCTGGCCCTTAAACTAGCCAGATATATTAGTCTTAGTTGGATCCATGATAATTTTATCATGTTTGTTTTGATGTTGTCCTTTAAATCAAAACTCTATGGTCTCCAATGATGACTCTAGAAGTGGATTTTTGTACCTTTGTTAGAGAACAGAATATTTGACCTCTGGAGAAAGCTACCTGAGCTGTAAATAGAGCCCCAAGCCTGCAGCATGTGTTGCAGCTCATTCCTACCCAACACCATTCACCATCCCTGCTTTCATTTACAAAAATTCATACCCAGCTTCATGCATTAGTTTTTTAAAAAGATTTCCAAAAGGTACAAAGGGACTTCAGAGCTTGGGAGTGATTTCCAAGCAATGTCTGCACCAGAGGGTGCTCTGAGGTACAAATGCCTGTGCTCATTTGGAGCCAGGAGATATGTCCACACAGCGGCAAACCCAGCTGTCCTGTCCCCTTATCCAGAATCGGTATTTGCACCAGACTCCACTCTCCTCTTCCAGACAATCAAAAGAAATAGCCTTGAAAGTTTCTAGTATCCAAGCCTTCTCTGAAAACTATGCCCTTCAACTTTTGTCTTTGCTTTTTTTGCTGTTCCTACTCTCTGTCATGTCTCTTTTAATTTAAGTCCTCCAGGGAAAAGACCATGTTCCTTATTAGGTGCTCATACAATGTGTAAAACAGAAGCCTCTGTCTTTCGTTCTCTAGGATCAAGCAAACAACCTGAAGAAAGAAATTTTGTCAAAACATGTCAACAGAAGTTTGACTGAGTAGCACATCTCACTACAGTAAAGGTGGTGTGCTTGATACAAAAGATTACAAATGAATCACTGCTTGTTTTTGTTTAATAATAGCCTCTTGCTTCCTTGCAAGTCACATTTAGTTTTAATTGCAGATACAGTGTCAACTTAATTCAATATGGGGAATGATTAGCAGAGAATAACCTGCAACAACCGGACAGGTAGAGCACACTTAAGGATCTTAGCTGGGCTGCAATTAAATAGAGGTCGAGTATTTGAATAAGCTTCAGATTAAATTTTCCCTTCATTTTCTCAGTTGCTCTTATCAGCCAACTATTTTACACTGCCTAAAAATGTAAATCTTCAAGTCTCCAGCTGCTCAAACAAGACCTTTCACTGACACAGTGTTGTCTTTAGATTGAAAAAAATGCATAGTTGCAGGAAGCTAGTCATTGAATTTTTCATTTTCCTGGCTTTACTAGGAGAATATTTGCCTTATCATATGTAAGTACAGGGGAAGAAAATAAAAATATATATTGTGACATGGTTTTTTCTTAATGGTGAATACAACTCTTTTTGTATCACAAACCCCTTTGAGTAAGATCTCCAAATGTATTTTTTCTTTAGTGAACATATGTGAAGTGCCATTGCCCTTTTTAGCCCCAAATGTATGTCTATGAGAGACTGAGTCAAGCTTTCTGCTATCTGACCTTTTTCTGACAGTATCTTCTAAATAATTACAGGGGGGTAGGGGAAAGTTAGAGCAATCATCCATTTCATAGTATGCCAAGGAAGAAAAAAGGAACCAGCTTGAGTTTTTTGCTGTATTTTGGCCACACCCTTCACCAAGGTTGAGATTGTGAGACCAACACTTACCAGGTTTGAGGTTTGGACTATTTAGATTTGGACAATGTTAAAAAGTAAAAAGAGGATGATCTGACATCTTCACTGCCTGTAAAGGGCTCTCTGTTTTCAACAGAATTTTAAGAAGGTATTGTGCATCTTCAAGTTGAATGCACTTTTGCTGAATATAATTGAAGAGAGTCTCTCCTTTTTAATACAAATTAGATCCAAAGCATCACTACAAATAATACAGCAGAGTTCTGTGTCTCAATGTGCTGATTATTTTTACACATCATGCTTAGCTTTGTAGGGCAATCCTCACTCTACTATGCCTCTTGCTAAAAATAGGAATATTGTGTACTAGAAAACTGTAGCTAATTTTTTTCCATCAAAAATGTGTTTGACTTTTTAAACTAAGAATCTGACGGATGGAGCTGAAGGTTTGTTGCCTTTTCAGGAGCAGCTGACACATTTTAGGAGATTTCAGCTTCATATTTCTTGTCAATTTTCAAAACTTTCATTAGAAAGAGGAATGGAGGGGAAAAGGGAACATAATTTTTGATCAACCTGTATAGCAGGGAAATAAGTATTAAATTTAACTACATAAGCATAAATTATAATAGGTTTCCATGTGGTACTACAACACAGATACCTCAAACACAAGTGCTGTCAGTTTTGGACAGAGTCTGCAAAATTATTTGGTTTCATATTGGTAACATTTTAGTTTTATAGAGTGAAACTCCAGATTACCATTTCAATCCCTATGTACCATGGGAACACTTGGAGGGTGAAATCATTTTACTCCTGGAATTCAGAACCAGAGGTTTTGCTGCAGTTTGAAAGCACTTTGGGATATCTTGGGATTTTCATTTTACCAGCATAGTCCTTAACAGAGATTAACCATTGTACACTTATGATTTTGCAATGCCGACAGTGAGCTTTATACCACCCAGTTATAGAAAAAGTCTCAGCCCTTAACAGTGGCCTATCAGAACTGAAGTTGTATAGTAATACCTGGGGCTCTGTGTAGACCATCTAGAAATATTTAGAAGAAAGATCAGAGGTGAAGAAGGCAAAGGAGGATAACAGCTAGGAATCACTCTTGTTTTCCCTTCCCCCCTACCCCCAAAAAAAAAAAAAAATGAAAACCTCTGTATACACATTATCATAGAAATAGATTGCCCTGCAGCTGCTCCACTCCAGATATATTAACAGCTCTGGGATTCAAGAAACCATTGTACAAGCATAAGCTTAAAGCCATCAGAGTGACCGCAATGGACTTTTTCATTAACAACAGGATCACAGAGGAAGGATTTACTCAGGCGGAACAATTAAAAAGCATGGGGCTGCAATAAAAGGGAATGAGACTTCAACTCTTTCTCTGCCTCTGTCTTTAGGACTCTTTCTCCCTTCTTGTCTCTCTCTTTTTTTCCTCCGTCTCTCTTTCATGTTGTTGCTCTAATCCAGGGCTCCCAATGGCCTGGCATTACATCTTCCCTTGAATTAGCATTCCCATTCCCCCGGGAGGGCTGCTGTGGTGATGACTAAGGGAAGGGGTGATAAATGTTAACAGAAACACTTTTGCAGAGTGCTGATTTTTCTGTTTGTAAAGCATGCACCTGCACAAAAGATGCCGAGTGAGAGAAAATAACTCTATCTCGATGGGAGACAAGCGCACCCAGAGACAAACACTTACTTAACATACATTACAGGGATGCCCTGTGGTAGTGTCACACTGGGACTTGTATGGCAGACCAGGAAAGGGGAGGGAGGAGGAGAGGTGTAGGGTAGAGGGGAGGTTTGCTTTGGGGTTAAGGCTATAGGTCATGCTTTGTATCACTGCACACAGCCCCATCACCCCTTCCTTTCATGACCTTGTGCATCCCTCTTGCTTGGTGTCTCAGTTAGTCAGTACCAGTGTGCTCATGAAGTGGGGGTGGACATCTGGGGCTGAAAGAATTGAGTCCCTGAATATCAGCCACACTCTAATGATGTACCTTTTCAGGGCAGTTCAGTTCATTTCTGAATCCTCACATTTTTACACGTGGAGTTTAAAGGGAAGTAGGGAGCCCATAGATGATAAATTAGAAGATGGGGTGATTCCAGTGCCTGTGAGGTCTATATATGGAGATTAAGATGAGCAAACTAGAGCCTTGTCCCACCTGAAACTCCACTCCACTCCTGCCCTATACCATGAGCCATAACACAGAGATGTATCAGTACACCTCCCATCACACCATATGAGTGAGGAAAGAAAGGAGAATGGGATAGTGGCTTCACATTGGGGTGTGCTCATCTTCAAGAAGCTAGAACTGCAGAAGCTGTAACTTTTTAAATAAATATAATAGATTCTGCTTTGGTGTTGGAATAAAAATGATAAATATGAGCAACACATCCACATTTGATGAACTGCAGGGCTAAATGTTCTCATGCATATGTCTGAACCACTTCCTGAGTCACCCATTCTTGGCAGCATCTACTTTTGGGCTCTCTATTATTCATGGCCATACTGTATTTGCAGCATTTTTAGCTGAATGGACAAAGTAAGGCTATGGACATTTTCTGGGAGAAAGGTCAGTGCATTCCCCATACTGTAGATTCAGAAAAGAGTATAAAACTTGTTCAGGCCAGTGGTGGATGTACAGAAACTTAGGAGAGGTATGGCTAGCTTGTGGTTATAACTATTATAAGGATTTAGTCAAAAGATCTTACATTAACAAGGACCTACTAGTCTGCCACAAACTTTGGATTAGTTTGGAAGGCTGTGTCCAAATTTTTTATGATAGTGATGAACTCTGATCTTTTTCTGGAGTTACTATTGCAAACTATTATATTATAGAGTTAGGGGAAATATAGATTATTTTTTCTTCTGTGTATGAGTCACCTACTTTAAGAGCAAACTATGGAGTTGGTTTTACTAATTAACAGATTGCAAAATTAGGAAAGGTAAAATCTTTCTTTCTTTAGTGGAACCTCTTCCGGGTTTACTGTTTTCACTGCTCTCAGACAGGGTTGGTCATTATGTGTACAACCTGATTCTGGTGTCTTTTTATGAGGCAGAGACTCAGCTTGTCAATATTGTTGTACATGTCTGGGAAGGAAGGAATATTTTTAATCTGTTTCCGTCTCACACCATCAGGCTGGTTCTTCACCAGCGGTGGACATGGGGCAATAAGGAGAGGACAGGACAACAAAGACCAAATCTCCTGCTACCCAGCAAGGCAGGCTCATCTCTCAGTTGGGTTGAACAGTCCAAAGTTACAGTGGGTGCTCTGACCCTTTTTTTATGTGAAAAGTTGATATGAAAGAGCAAATTCTGTGCAAGAACTTGTTCATTGAATGGTTCCAGACAGCAAATTTGCTTTAGGATCTTTAATGGCTGTGCACAGTACATTCTTTCAGAGGTTCTTGGAGAAAGTTGCATGGGCAGGTGTGTGAAAAAGCTAGGGTATGTCTGAGATGTCCTTGGGTTTTCTAGGAGTCCTAAGAAGAGAAGACAGGGTTCCAGCCTCTGGGCTTCAAACTGCAAGTCGTGCTGTTGTGAGATGTTGGTAAAGACGTCTAAACACCGTGCTCAGAAGGAGCTTCAATCTTTGACAAATAGCAAGCACTTTGAGCCAGAAAAGCCACTGACTTCATCCAGAGAGGGGAGGGGAAGAGAGGCAAAGGCAATGTTTAATTAGGAAGCTAATTTCATGACATCATGCCTCCTGGCCTTTATTCCATTAATGAAGCTGAAAGTAGGCCACAAACTACAGGGATTTATTCTTCCCTATTGGGACCATGTTATATCATGTCTGCTTGCATGGAAAATGCAACATCATTCCCAGTTGTTAACTTATTCCATAAACATTCACCATTCATTCTTCTCTTCCTGTACTCTCATTTGTACTGCATGACTAATGCCCTGTATAAATTGCCTCTCTCTGTATACTAATGTGGGCACCTTTTTATTTTTTTTTATTATATTTTCTTAGAGCAGTGGGCATAGGAAGAGTGGAAACAGCCACCTCTGAGGATTTACCTGTGGGCTAAGCTCAGAGTATAAGGGCTGTCTCCCAAGATACCGAGAGGTGCCGAAATAGAAATTGTGAGATGGGAAAGCAAAGAATTAATGTTGGTTTTACCTGTACCGTGGGATGAATACTGAGGATCTGATAACTCAGCCCTTATATGCAGGGGGAAGAGGACACTGAAAATTAGCTGGAAGCTTGCTTGGGATAGTGCAGATTAAAATGCCTCCAGACCTGGCCTGTGCCCTGACTCCAGGCTCCTGGTGTTTTATGATAACGAATCTGTAGCGGTGCCTGTCTCTCCCTCTCCCCAGCGTCTGCTGCTCCCCACAGACAAGGCAGTGGAGCAGAAGGCACGTCTGCTCCATGCTGCTACAGCTCACAGCCCGGGGTCCTAACACAACATGCAACAGATGCCAGGTCTGGTTCCTGCTGGAGCCATCCTCTGTCAAGACATTGGGAAAGAAAGCATCTTCAGCCCTTCTGCCGTCACTGGTGAGACACTTAGCTGGGTTAGAGGGGAGCAGTGTCTGAAGTCAGCCCCATATCAATCACCACAGCTCCAAAGACAGGACAGCGAAGGACATGTTTTGATTATATCAGTAAATAGCTCCAATGGCGAGCTGCCACAGGGAGGGGCAATGTCATCCCATGCCCTTATCTGCATGATTGTGCTCTCTCTGCTGCACCAGCGTAGCACTCATCAGGCTTGAGGGTTTTATCACAATCATAGAATCAGAGATTATCCAGAGCTGGAAGGGACTCACGATGATCATTAAGTCCAGTTCCTGAAGAGTTCCTGAGGTGAACCACCTCATGCAGCTGACCAGGTCTGGTGTGGGATGTGGGTGGTGTCAGACAAGCACCAGTGCCACCCTGAGAAAAGGGTAGGAAAAATGTTTGGCTGCTGCTGCCAAGAAATGCTGTCCCATGGATCTGCAGTGACACTGAAGTCTTGCATCCTTTTCCCAGACTGCACAGAAACCAGAGTGAAGGCTGGGAAAGTAAGTAAAGGCTGTCATGAGAATACAGCATCTCAGCACTGAAAATTGTGATTTACACCTAAAAAAAATGCAGTTTCTTAGCTCAGGCGTGTACCCGTCCTCTGTGTCTGAAAAGTTTCAGCACACATTACACCAAGCCCCTCCAAAGGCCTGCTCAGCAATCAGATGGGTATATTCATAGATGTTAAAGCCCTGAGGACTACTGCAATAATCTGTTTTGACCTACATAACATGGGCTGGAGAAATTCACCCAGTATTTCCTGAAGTGAAAGGAATTGTTCTTCCCAGAGTGATTTCATTCAAAGTAGGACTCACTTGATTGTGTGTTTGTGTGTGCTTGTGTTTAGCTATGCATTATTTTGTGTCTCCTTTTAATTCTTTCTCTATCTCCCATTAGTGGCCTTTTCCCTTCTCCTGAATGCTTAAGCCCTTGAGGATTTAACTGCATTCAGGGGATTCAAAATTCAGAATTGTGAGCATGACAACTGGAAATGTCACCACGAAAATGTGTTTAGTTCATCCTGGAAGACAGGGCCATAACAGCATGTGTCATTCTCTGACCAACCACAGCAAAAAGCTGCGATTCAAATTTCAGATCTGCATCCACGATAATGGTTGAATAAATACCACTTTGTTTGGTGCTTGACTGCTTAGGGACACCAGCAAACACTGATGAAGTCAGCACTGATGCTCTGTGTCGTGGATTCCCTGTATGCAGAGAAAAGAGACAGTCTTAGATAGCACAGTCAGAGCAGTCATATCTTGTCACAAGTTTCCTTTATGGCTGGCATCCATGCATCCAAAGCTGAGCACTTTTCTCTATCTGCCCTGCTCTGATTGTGGGATCAGCTGTCCCACACCTCCGTGCAGGATGCAATCCAGTGGCCCAGATTTGGGAAAGCTCTGTGTTTTCTAAGCTGGCAGGCACCAAGGGATGTATGTGGTCTGTGATGAAAATATTTCACTTTGTCCAGGCTCTGACTGCAGAGGTTGTATGAGTGATGTCTGCTGATTGTACTCGATGTTTATGTGGAGAAGACGCCCTCCTTTGCAAGGATTACATTGCCTTGAGAGATTATGACCTGGGTGTAGCCATCCCTTACTAGGGAATAGGTAGAAGGACTGGCTTCTCCATGCCAAGGTATCTCTGTTCATTGTCTATTCTTTTAAGAAAGTCCTCTTTAATCTGTAGCATAGAGCTCTATTCTTCCTTTCACGAAATCTAAGCTATTTTTTGGCTTATGCTCACTAACTGTCCTTCATGTAGGTACTGCCCTGCTGCCTCCTGGACCAAGTAAATTTACAGCACAGTGCTGTTGCTTCTCCCTTTTTCTTGGACTTTCTTCTATTAAATGGAGGTGTCTGATGTAGTCCACTGAGCAGCAGTGGAAGTCCCAGAGCAGGAAAGATGACATTTTGCTGTGTAGGGCTTCTAGTGACAGCTTTTGAGATGAGTAATCCTTTTTACTTAGTCCCTACCTCATATCAACAATGATGTGTAGGTCCTTCCTCTCCACATGGCCCCAGGGCCTCCCATCCACAAGTAGGTGAAGAATTCATCTGATACCTCACATGCATCTCACTCCAGTCTCCTTATAGCCATTCATCCCACATCACATCCCCAACACTGACTCTCTTTGCCTTCCCATGCCCATCTCCAAGCTCTGAGCAGCCATCCCCTGCCCTGCTCCTGCCTCTGGGTGAGAACAGTGAGCCCTGGGAATCAGCCTGGTCCCTCCTGCTCAGCAATGCAGAGTGTTACGGCGGGGTCAACTAGCCTGACCCTTGCGTGTTGTTTTATAAATACATCCTCCAGTCACCAGGTCAGCCGCATAAAGACTTCTTTCTGAAATATGGGAACCTGACAAGTGCTTAGCAGACGGCCCGACATCCTGAATCCGGTCTCTGTGAGATCCTCCTCTCAGCAGCGCCGGCACATGCTGTTCTGATGGTGCGGTGCCAAGTGACTTCTGGGTCAGTGCTGATCTTTGGAAATAAGTCTCAGTGGGGGATTGATGACAGAGTTCTTCTGACCTGAGGGAAATCGGTAGGAGGAAGGCACCAGACGTGGAGTTGGTCTGCAGGAGGGGGTGAGGGGGGGAAGGGGCGGGCAGAGGGGAAGGGGGGATGGAAGGCTGGCGACTGGAATATTAAATCCTCTTGAGCCAGGGACCATGGTGAGGCAGCCGAGCCTTTAGCTCCCTTCCTCATGGGCTGTTTTCCAGGGAAGGAAAACAGCTTTAATCTGTTAGAAGAATCCCAATTTGTGTTTGAAAGCATATGTTTGCACTGGGAATCCAGCAAACGGCACTGCAGTGCTTAACTAGTAGGTCAATGCTGTGGACTGGGAATTCAGCTCTGCCTTCAGTGTGGAGAGTTTATCTACACATATCTGAGCTGCCGTGGTGGTACTGAGGAGCAGCTTTTGCACAAGGCAGGCCTGGAGGATGCTGGCTCTCCAGAAGGCTAACACAGACCTGCCTTTGCTCTGAAAGCTGATGGGGTTTGTGTGACCTGTCCTGTCCCTTGTTGCTTTTACTGAGGAACTGGGACCCCACTTCTGCCTGGTCTGGACTCAGGTCTGGCAGTAAAGAGTTGTTGTTTGAACAGGTGAAAGCAAGGCAGCCCTTTGGCAATATTAGTAGCCATGACCTCAGGCAGGAGCCTGAACTCTCTCCTCCCAAAACTACAAAGAGTACATAGTAGTCTCAGGGGTCATTTCATTACAACAGGTCTGGGTCTTGCACACCTTTTGGTGCTGAAAACCAGTAGTGTCCTCAGGAGAAAATAGCACACAACAGCTCCTGAGATGGAACCCTCTGTGCAAATGCTGCAGTCATTGCAGAGCAAATTCATCCTTCACCCCACTGCTGTTCCCCTGCCCCTGGCATTGTTTCTGAAGAATTTCCTACAAACTGCAGCAATACTTCACCCTGGTTTCTCATTTGAATCAGCAGGGCTCTACAAATGGTTTCTCCACATGGAGAAGCAAGAAGGAAGGGTTTAACCTGAGATGTGAATTATGTTGGGCCAACCTACAGCACAGCCTCCCTATTGACCTTACTGTTTGTTTTCTGCCAGGCTCCTTTTGATTTAGTCACTTAGGGACAGCCTAATTTGTGACAATGAGCAAATGTTTACATTGAGTATTTTTATCAAGCTGGCAGAAACTAGTTAAAAAAAAAACCCAACCTGAATAATTTGAATTATCTCATTGTACCTTTGCTCCTGAAAGAAAACTCTGAAGTTATGATTTCCCCCCACATCCTATGTGAGAACACTGCAGCACTGTACAGGAAAGCACAATAAGATAGTCACTCTTTAATTACTCCTCTCTTTTCAAAATTATCCCCAACTTTGTCCCGTAATACCATCCTTTATATTTAAAAGTGTGAGTACAGGAACAGATTCTCAGCATTTCCACAAAAATTATATAGACAGGTACAATCTGCTGCAGACAAGACAAGGAATACGTTATTCCCTCATTTTTTATTTGATTTGTCCAGCTATTTCTCAGCATTTGATGATACAAGGCAGGAGTTTCCTTCACCTCTCATAGTAAGCAAGCATGCATCAAGCAACGAAGAGTTTGTAGCCATCTCCTGTTTTCCTTTCTTGAGCACTCCCTAAGAATGTGCTGGGGGAAGACTTCAGGGGGCAACGTCACCTGCTGGGAGAGGGACATTTGCGCTGTGGTTTGGTTGCTTCTGCAAAGCAGAAAGCAGAACATCAGAGATGGAATAAGATATTACGACTGAAATCTAAAGTGGTGCTGCTGCACTTCCCTTGTCAAGGGCTCTCTGCAGAGATCAGGGAAGTTTTGTTACTTTGGGACACTTAGAAGCTGAAGTTATAGCTTAGGCTTCAGGTAATTGATGAGTTCACATCCAGGATACTAAATCTCCTTAATTGTGTGGTGAGTTTTAAGGAGTTTGGGCCAAGTCCCATGATATCATGGGAATACATTAGTTGACAGCTAGGGACAGAGGATTAATCCCTAGTTTGGAAGGCCTGATGGTGTCTACTCCCAAACTTATTAGTCAGACTTGGAGTTACTTGGTTTTGGCTTTAGGAAAGGTGCACTGAGACATAATGAGCTTCTTCTCACTCCACTCCATAATGGGAGAACAAGGGGTGACTTGGTGAAATTAATGGCTGGTAAATTTAGAATAAATATAAAGAACCACTATGCCATGTGCTAGTCCCCTGTGGGATTTACAGCCACAGGAGGTCATCGAGACAAATACTGTGGCTGTATTATTAAAACGGGCTAGATAATTTTATTACCATTAATAACGTTTACAGTTATGTAAGCTGAGATAATGAGGCTAATCAAATCTCATGCTTCAGGGCATAAACTGATTGCCTGCAGGGGTCAGGAAGAAGTTTCTTTTTCCCCACATGCAGCACTGCACAATTGGCTAAGTGCTGTGTCTGAGGGGGACACCAGCACACTGGCTATCAGTGGAGTGGGTGACTACAGCCAGCATCACAGCAGTCTCCCCATCCACGCTTTGCTGACATCTCTTCTTCCTCCATGTGCTCCCACTGCTTTGGTTCTGACCCCATCTCCTGGTGTGCTTCTCCTCCTCATTTCCTGAGCGTCCTCTGTGTTCCCACTCTGTGCCCCAGGTTCCTCTCACTGCCTCCACCTCCCTCTTCCCATGCTATCTGCACTTTCCCACCTCCTGCACCACCCACACCTTGCCTCTGCACCCTGCCATGAGCTCTAGCACACTGGCTGGGAGCCCAGGCTAATAAGCCTGGCTCAATTTGTCTGACCCTGTCCAAAGAGGACCCTCTGTGGAACAAGAAAATATGTTTGTGTGGGGTCTGGGGTTCATGGTACAGGTTATGAACCTGTGATATTTCCTGCAGTTTCTTTGCAGATTTATTTTAATGACTTAGTGCATTCCTTAGTAACCCTCAGCATCCTCTGCTGAAAAGTTTTTTGTAAGCAACCTGACAAAATTGACAGCATGTTTGCTGAATGTCCAGAAAAAAAGCATCTCCTCCTTGATGCACAGGCTGAGTCTGAGAAAGGAGAGGTGATAACTAGACAGGAAAGTGCTTTTGGATATCTCTTCTGGGGAGCAGGTGAAAATAGCAGTCGTGTCATTGTTATTTTGGGTGAGATGGGGAAAGGAGAAGCAAGGGAGAAAGTGTCATTTAAGTCACATGCAGTGTTTTGGATCTGCAGTGATTACTCATGCAGATATCTGTGCTGGCGTCTGACAGGCAGATGAACAGGCTCTGGGCTTGCAGAGCTGTGAGCAGAGGAGGTCAAACTCCAGGTGAAGAGGTTTGAGGGGTTCACTGCAGTTATTAATTTGGCTAAAGCAGCTCTATACCTGATAGACCAAGGGGCAATTCTCCCTCCCCTGTTGCAGCCAGAGAGGGGCATGGCAGACTCAAGGACTGGATCAGACTTCATCCAAAGCTGCCTCTTCAGCATGATGGATCTAATTCTTCAGCTGTCCAACTCCGCTAGTAGTTGTCAGGCCCATCTTCTCAAAAATTCTGTGACAGTCACTTGATCCTCTGATTTCCACTGCAACTGTATAAACAGGCCAGATGAAAATTTGAAAGACTGCTAGAAAAGGACTTTAATAAAGTAAATTTTCTCCTGTTGCCAGAGTTCAGATGACTCCAGGGCATACACAGAGCTGTGAGCAGAGCTGATGTTCACTTGCTCTTCTCAGTCAGAGTGGTGATACATTTTCCTCTATAAGCATCCCTCCCAATTAACTCAATTTGGTGAGAAAGACACCCCACCTTAAATACCCTGCTCAGATTTTGTCCCTGAAAGTACACATGAGATGACAGTAAGAAGCAGGTTTTTCCTCCTCTCTCATGGCTCACACCCTCACCTCCAGGATCTCTGTTCATCTCAAACAAATTGGAAAGCTACAGGCTTTGTCAAACCCTGTTCTTGGTGTAGCAGAATAACCTGACGTGTGCACTTTGAAGGGGTCTTTAATATAGGCACAACGTGGGGGTGACCTCATCACTGAGAAAATCTCTTACTGAACCACTATTTATTAATGTAGACAGGTGCAGAATGCACCTTTCAATACCCCTTTCTAGCTGAATGCACTGAAAATTACTAGTGCTTCATGTAAGTCCATTGGGGGCCACTGAGATTTCAGTTTTGCAATTAGATGCTGTAACAGGTACATATAAAAATATAATATGGAGTTGGATTTTTTTCCCCCTTCCTTCTCTTTGATTAATACTTTTTCCCTTAGATTTCTCTTGCTCTCCTGTCTCTACTGCCTCCAAAGCACATTGCTCTCATGCCTGGTTCCACTTGGTCATCTCCCAGGAGTGGTGCTGCTGGTCCCAAAAATGTGAATTCCAAGAATTATTTGGACTGGGACTGTAGATGTGAGGCACTTTCTTCTGCAAGTGAATTCCCAGGAATTGTTACCACTCACCTGGCAGCATGCTTTTCTTCTTCTTGTTCACATATATCCTTGGGATAGAGACTGTTCTGATAGCTGGTATACCTTGGAGGATTTTGTGGAACATTACCCCGTGAGAAAAACTATTTGATTTCATAGCTAAGGTTTACTGATTAACAGAAATATGAGGTTCAGTCTTGGTGCAGTGGGGCTAATTCTTAAATATTTTAAAACCAAGTTTGCTTGTAAGAGGCCTTGATTTAAATTTATGGCCCACTTTCACACATAAAATGGTAGATGTGGGATTTTAACACCAAAGATTGGGCTGAAAAGCAGGAGGTCTTGCTTTAGAGTTAGAAATTTAGAGAGAGATGGACAGGAAGGTTATCATCTCTGAAATAAAAAAAAAAAAAAAAATTAAAAAAATTAAGAGCAGAGGAAGGGCAGACCAGAGACTCACTGTAAGCAGCAGTAGCAGCAGTTGCCCCACCACAGCCCCGAAATTGCTCTTCACAACAATGTTGTTTACTCCAATTTTCAGCTCCACTGGTGCAAATACACCAGAGGTTGCACTGTTGCAGCTATCCTGGTGGCTGCTGAACACACAACCTCTTATCCTCCCCAGGATGGAAAACACTCTTCACATCCAATCCCACCCAAAGCTCTTTTTCTTGCTAAACTATCTTCTGAGAAGTTCACTGGAAGATTAAATACCTCCTTCTGCTATCACCTTCCCCTCTTTATATTTTTATCACTGTGGATGGCCCAACCTTTCCCTCTTAAAGCTGTGCTCAGTGGTAATATAAAACCCAGACAAAAGCACAGAAGCACCGAAGACAGCAGCCAAGTTAGAATTTAGGTTGCGTCCTCTGAGCTCCTTTTCGGAGTACTGCAGGCTTAATTTGTTGTTTGAGCATCTCCCATATTTATAATAATACCCTCTATTAAACAACATGCCGTTAGCCATAATTTCCCGTGTGATTTACATATTTATTATTTTTATTTTTATATTTACAGAGGGTGATTTTGTCTCTCAGAATCTACTGCTCTCAGATGGCTGTGGTTTTTTGCATTATCATTTTTTTCCATCCTTTATGAAGTGATCAGAGACAGATTGCAGGGGATTTTTTGCTATTTTTTTTAATAGGGTGGCCTCGCTAAAGAAGGGTTGAGTGAAAATGGGTGCAATGCAGTAAACCTGGAATCGACACAAGGAACCCAGAAGGTCTGCTAGGTTCTTGCCTCATTAAGAACTCCATATCTGCTCACTGACTAACCTTGCAAATGAGTTCACGCTCAGTAAAGGAAATTGATTACTTTCTGTTGCAATTAACATCTGGTCCTGGGTCAGATCATTAGGATAATTTGTTATAGAAAAAAACCAAAGAAGCTAGCTACAGGGTAATAAAGTTTCTTCTGGACCCAATTAAAGATGCATTCTCTGGTTATTTTGTGGGACATCAGCCATCTCTTGGGGGTATTACCAGGGAGAAGGAAGCATACGGAGTGGACAATAGGTGGTGGAATGCCATATATGAGAAAGAGATATCAGGGGAATCATTTACTTCTGCCTCTAGGAAATGCTCCCATTTGCAGTCCGAGTTTCAGAAATGATGTATGACATCTATTTGGTGAGGAATGCAGGGCTGAAGGGTTAGTAGGGACTGTGAATCTCTAGAGATTCTACTCAGAGGAGGCTGTGTTCCAGTGTTGGACAGGTTCATAGATAAAAATAAAAAAAAAATCTCTTTTTTAATTTCACATCCCTGTTTGCTCTGAGACTCATAAAGATGTTGGCTTTCACTGGCAGAGTTTTCCCAATTTGAAACAAAACTCTGAATCTTGCCCAAGAACTAATATAAGATTTTCTTGGATCTGAGACCTACTGTTTTTCACGTGTATATATATCAAAATCTCAGAAATCTCTAAACATATAGCAACCAAATTTCAGCCCCATGTGTTGATCAAGTAAATAAAAAAAGCAAACACCACCACCTAAAAAAACCTAGTTTCCATTCATTTTCCTTGCAACAACAGGTTTGCATGGCTCCAGGGAAAGCATTTTGGGAGCCGTGCTGCAGTTAGAAATGGAAAAAATGTTGTTCATATTTGTAGCAGCAAATGCTCTTGCAACAGACTTGCTGTTGTCTGTGACTTCCTGGTGTTTCTTACTCTTCTTGCTGTGGTCACTTAGAAATTCATGGTTACAGGAAGGCTCAAAATAGGTTTTCCTGCAGCACAAACACCATCCCCTACCACTGAGAAAAAGGAGAATCTTCATTAGCAGCAGAATGGATAAATAATATTGTTCTAATTATACATCTGAAACTGGGAAGTGGCACATCAGAGATGGGAGGGAATTGAGGTATTTTTCTCCCTGGAGAAGAGTTTTTGATATTCCTTTTACTGAATAGTTTTTTCCAGTTGTGATGAAAAGGGAAATTGGGAAAATGTGGCAAATAAACATTTTCAAAAATCAGATAGGATCAATGGAATATATTTTAAAATCCTAAGTTTAAACTGTTTAGTTTTCTTTACATCACCCTATAAATGAACTTGAGTTCATACTATGAACTAATTTGTAGTTTAGTTAAGTACAACAATTTCAAAGCAAAAAGTAATTTTCTAGTGACATTCACCCAATATATCCTGTTTTAAAATTACTAAATAATTATTAATTTCAAATTATAGAAGGGTGTGGTATTATTTTGTTGAGGTTTTTACTTTCCTTTCAATTTTCTCTGCAAAAGTTGAGGGATTTTTTCTTTTAGCAGATTTTTCTTGCAAGTATTTTCAGCTCTTTCTGACCAACAAAGCACCAAAAAGTGATGGAAGGGGAAAATCAGAGCATAACTACACAATGAGAGAATATAATATTGAGGAATAAGACTTTACTATATGTCCCCCTTTTAATTAGTTAGTTGTCCTAAGAAATACGCAATACGCAAACTGTCAACCATAAAAAAAGAACCAGTTCTCAGTTCTTTTTTTTTTTTTTTTTTTTTTTCTGAAAATTTGAGCCAGATATTGCTGATGGTTATAACAGTTTGGGTTGATCTCATTGCAGCACAGGGTAGGAGGGAGCAGAGCCCGGCTGACTGCTTAGGTAGGACTCAAGTGATGCATAGACTTCATGATGGCTCTGTGCAGGAGATGTAAATATCGGACTCCAGTGGCTTTGAAGCATCTTGCTGATAATTCATATGGCTACAGATCTATAAACCTGCTGGTTCTCAGGCACCTTTGCCACAGCTATCCATGTTAATGGGAATGGGAAATGAAGCATATATTTTTCTAGTAATGGATAAACATCAGGAGGTCCAGGGAGTTTGAATTCTTATTAGAGAAGACTACTCTACTTGTGAAAAGCCCTTCCAGCTCTGGAACAGTTTAGACCTAGATCACTGAAATCTGTATAGGTGGTACCTGGTTTTTTGGTGGGTTGGGTCTCCAGTTTCAAAGCCTCTGAAAGCTAGAAGTTTTAAGACCTGGCTCTGGAACTCTATAGTACAGTCTGGCATCAGCTACTGTCCTGATTACCTTGAATTTCATGGTTTGTGCTAATATCAGTCTAAGCCTGTGGTTGTTGATGATGAGACCTCAGACTCAACACAGTGAAATAGACCAATAGAAGTATTTTTTCAAGCACGTTAGAGGTCCAAGTTATTTATTTAAAGGAACTTTGGCATTGGGCCAGGTGGTAGCCAGACTATCTAGGCTGGGACTCAGCAAGTGTAAACATCACATTACCTACATCTCTAAACAATCTCTGTGTTCCACAGAGAGAATTAGCACTTGCAAGATGATTTCCATACTAAAGCAGACATCCTGGAAAATACCTGTTTTTCTCTATTTCCTCTAATGTCACCAGCACAGCAAAAAAAGCTTATGCCTGGTAAAAAGGTCAAGTTGAATGCTATCCAAAGAGAGTGGTCTGCCTACAATTATCACGTATCTTCATGTGACCCAAGGCTGATTTAGATTCTATGGGTAGGTAAACAGGTCAATGACTGATTTTTACACCACAGTTCAACTCACACCACAGTGGACACTCACATTTCATCATGTGAGCAGGTTGAAGAGATTTCCACTGATTAAAGGAGAAGCCTAGACATCTTCCAAGTACCTAAAATTGAGTGACAGGAATCCTACCCAAGATCACAGACTCATGGAATGATCTAGATTGGAAGAAAACTTAAAGATCATCTCATTCCAACCCCCTTGCCATGGACAGGGACACCTTCTACTAGACCAGGTTGTTCATCCAGCCTGGCCTTGGTTGCTTCCAGGGATGGCACATCCACAACTCCTCTGGGCAACCTGTTCCAGTGTCCCATTACTCTAATAGTGAAAAATTTCTTCCTAATATCTAATCTAAACTTGTTCTCTATCAGTTTGAAGCCATTCCACCTTGTCCTGTCAATAGAGGCCTTGTCAAAAACCCCTCCCCAGATCTCTTGTAGGGTCCCTTTAGGTACTGGAAGGTTCTATAAGTTCTCCCTGCAAGCTCTGGGATGACCAACCCCAGATCTCAGTCTGTCTTCACAGGAGAGATGCTCCATCCTGATCATCTTTGTAGCCTTCTCTGGACTCACTACCTCAGGTTCACATCCTCTGGTAATTAAAATTCTTGACTAATTTCAGCAGAAAGTGAGCTAGATTGCACTTAAATCCCCCACCAGAAGGAGGGGTGGGTGAACTGTCAATTTCAGAGGGATTTGAACTTGGGTGGGCTATGGAGGCTTGTAAATGAGCTTAGAACAGTTTTATCATTATCTTGGTAATTCTTCAATAAATAAAATTAATGAGTTCTGTTGTCATCCACATCCCCACTGAAGAGGATTCAGATCCTCCTATCTCTAAAACCACTCAAGGAGTCTTGCTCCTCATCTGCTTCCTGATGATATTTTCTTTTAAAGAAAGGTCCATTTAATATGTTCCTCCCCAAAAAGTATTTTCAATTAATTCTTATCAAGGGCAACAGCTGATTTGTTAGATTACTTCTAAATTGGTAATTAATTAACCTATTTCCAAAGGAGGGAGGGGTGCTCTGATTGTCAAGAGGTTAGAGCTGATAAGTGATGAATGGTTGGGTTATATCAGGACCTTGGCTCCCCTCTCTGATCACTTTGGATGTTACCTAACCATGCATTATATTTGAACATGAATCACAGCTCCTCAGTCTTTATATTTCCTAAGCCAAAGCCTGACACGCAGAACTATGGGTAGATCTCATTTATTATTGCTTAATTAAAGGCTCAATGCACAAAGAGACGCCTCTTGCTTCACTTTAGCTAGCCAGCAAGATCATAATTGTACTGATGTCGAGGCCAGCTTTCTAAGTAGCTATTGGAAGTCACAGTGAAGAAGATCTGAGCTATTCTGTGGGGAATTCCAGACAACAAAAGTTACATTCATAATTTTTAATTAAGAAATTACTTTTTTTTTTTTTCCTACTGGGATGCAACATTGATTCCTTCTTATTCCTCTCATGGTTCTACACTGGAGCATTACAAGTAGCAAGGAATAATGAGTTATTTTTTCTTGGTTTTAATTTTTCGTGATTAGGCATATATGTTGACCCAGTGCATAGCCCTGCTAGTATAACAGCTTTATGTTGTTTCAGCACAGTAAAATAAATATTTTAGTTTACCTTTTATATAGTCTTGCAGTTTTCAGGTTTAAATATTTTTAGCTAGTCAGTAGAGAGCTGCTTATAATATAAAAAAAATTTAAAATAGCAGGTTTATGCAACTCAACTGTAAAACATCTGAAAAAAAATTCCAATTCTTCTACTTTTTGTATGCCTTTTAGTAAAAATAATTTTCTCTGGGTGAAGTAGGTTCAAAGCAGTATTTTATATAGCCTCACTTTGCTGTCTGAAAGAAATTCCATAGGTTTGCAAGGTGACAGACAATGTGTAAGGATAAAAACGATCAAACTGCAATTTTTTTTTGGCAGAATCTTTCTCTTCTAAGGTGATGTAAGAGTTAGATAATGGATGACCCATCCTTAGGGGGAGTGTGCCAGAGCTGAGTTGGAAATGAAAAAAAATTATTTTTGACTTAACAAACTCAACCTGGCAATGTTATGAGAGAGAGAGAGAGAAAATAAAATATGGAAAGCCCAGATGGCATTACAGAGTCACTTTTCCTGACTGTGAGTGTGTTTTAAGGAATTGTCCTGCACTCTGGGATGCCGTAAATTGAACTTGATATAACACTGCACTGCTCTGCTGCCATTTGAAAGGCTGCATCCTTGGCTTTTTCAGTGGCAGGGCCTGCAGTTTGGTTTTGTTTTCCATCACAGAGAAATAGGACAACTTTGCATATGAGATGGGAAGAAGGGAGGCAAAAAACATCTTCTCTTTCCTTCCCCCAACCCTACTATGCTCCCCAGCTAGCAAGATAATCTCCATTATGTGCAAATAATGATAGGCCAGTCGCTGATGAGGAAGGCAGGCACAGAATAGAGGTCTGACAAATAGTAAGCAAGCCTGACTGGATGGAAATCAAGATGAAAGCTGCTTTCAAATTTAGAATGTCTTGTCTCCTGCTGACCAGCCATTCCCATTGAGGCCCTGTACAGCAGTGCTATGCAGACAGGCTCTGCTCAGCCAGAGAGACCAGGCTAGTCTGTTCCCTGCAAGCACAGGTGGAGAACAGCGTCATGATCCCAGAGACTGCTGGCATTCCCCTGCTGTCTGTCCCTGATGGCTGTGTTTTGGTTTAGCAGCCACCATGGGCAAACTTACTGCCTGGGGTGTGGACCTGGCCACAGCTCAGGGAACTACTGGGAGAAAACAATGCCAATTTCTTGCATCCTTGGGTTCCTTATCCTGCTCCTGACCACAGGGAAGGTTCTCACCAGCTACCAACAACTTTCCAGGCCATCAAAGCTTTTTCCTTAGATTCAAACTTGTAGAAATATTCTTCTTTCTGTGTGTACATGTACTAGTGGATGAATCAGGATGTACATACAGCCACAACTCTGTTCACCTGTACATACAAATACTGCCATGATCTGATTCGTGAAAGATGCCCCTGCCCAAATTAAGGTGAAAATGAGACCACAAGTAAATAATACAAATTTTATTTAACAATAAGCATGAGGTAGAGAGATAGAAAGAAATAGAAGAGAGGAGGGGGTGAGGAGGGAGAGAGGGAGAGAAGGCAGAAGATGGTCACCACCCATGAACTCATAAACATCCCTCTGGTCCTTCTTCACCACGGACTTCTTGGTGGTGGGGATCTTGGAGTTGTTTTTCTGGGGATACAATTTTTACAAGGTCCAAATTCCAAATATCCATAGGGTGGTTGCAGATGCTATTCCCTAAGTGGGGGTGGTATGGGAATGAACCATTGCTTCCATTCCTGCAGTTTGCCACAGAGGGAATCATTGTCCGGTGTGCTAACCATCACATGCTAAGCAGATCTTGCTTCCACCCAGCGTGGAATTAACATCTTCCTGTCACAAATTCCTCCCTCCTGTGCTCACTTTTAAGTTCCCACTGTGGTTGTCTTATGGCAACTTCATTCTGTGGCTTGTCAGTATTTGAAACAGCCAGTTGTGCTCTTAAAGTCCTTACAAATGCACACACACACGTGTATATATATATATATATATATATATATGTACATATATAGGGAGGTAACAATGTAGTTTTATGATTTCTGTTTTGCTACCCAAA
>JACBWW010000008.1:30404129-30473084 GCA_020086605.1 Lanius collurio | reverse complement strand
GGTGTAAGCTTTGCATGCAGTTGCATTAATTTGCCTGCCCAGTTACAAGAGTTCTGTGTAGAAATTGGTTAATTGCACCAATTGAATAGCTGATTGGGCATAATACCCTGCACAATAGCCTTATTTGCATATTCATTGATACAGGCTTGCATGTATAGTTATGTGTGCAACGGTGCTCATATTTTGTATATATAAGAGTGCATGTAAATTGCTTGAAAATCTGTCCCTGTAGATCTCTTCCATCTCTACTTTAGATCATTTTTGTTTGCTAAGCAATAGATCATCCCACTCTGATACGAAAATGCACCAGCTTAGAGAGTGAATATCAATTAAATGGGTAAATAAAATGCTGCCAAAGGTGTATTTTTTTATTTTATCTACAAAATCCTTTTTTGCAGTTCTCATAACTAAATTCTGGATTGTTTTGGGGCCTTTTTCTGGCAGTGAAAGCCAGATTTTTCTTTCAGTAATTTACTTATTAGCTCCCTTTCACATAGATTTATTAACTATAAACCTGATTGAATTCCATAAAAGGCATGCCAATGATATTCCCACTAAATTCCATAGGATATGGGTTTAATTGGAATCAAGGCCTCATAGTATTGGGAGCTATTAAGCTGCTAATATGCTCCTCAAGGCTAGGATCTGTTTTGAGGCAGTTATATTGCCCAGTAAATATCTTTGCTTTGATTTTTTTCTTAGGTAGGGCAACCGAGTCACAGAATGCAAAGGTCACCTAAAATACTGTTAAGGAAACCACACGTCCTGGTGAACTAGATCTTTGTTCACTGGTGAGTCTCTTAGCACTCCTTGCCCTCTCCTGTCTCCAAACATCTGCCAGCTGGCCTGCTCAGTCTCTTCTCTTCAGCTCTTCGTTGGCTTCAGAAAGTAATGAGCCCTCCTGTGGCTCTCTTTTGTTGTGCCTCATTCTTCTCTGGCAAAGTAACACATGCTGTCCAAGAAAAAGAAACAGGAAGAGCTTTCTCAAACCTTTACCAGTAACGGCTACAGGATCAACTATCAGAGATTATTGGAATGTTCACCCATTCATTTTCTGATTTGGAGCACACACAGGGATTTGGGAGAGTTCTGAAGAAAACAGTTTTCTGAGGAAAGCAGAGTTTCAGACAAGTGATTCCCAAAAGTTTGATGTTATGTGTGGGCTTTAGTCTCAGCACAAAAATTGAAGGTCCTGGTTCTTGGTTTTTTCCACATTCCCATATTTAGGAAAGAGACCCTGAAGAAGCAGGAGTATAGTGCTGGGATTAGGCCAGAGGATGCCTGGGCAAGTCTAGAGCAACCTTCCTTTGCTTGCAGCTTGGGTTCTGCTTTCCATACCTCCAGCAGGAGGTACATGAGGAGCTGCATGACCATACTACATTTCTCCTTCTATTGGAGGTGTGACGTGTTTCTTTGTCAGGAATTTCCACCCTTTGTAAAACTATTTCAAGCTTCAGAGTGGGTTGATAGGATTGTCAGCAGTTGGACGTGATGGACTAACTTCAGTAAAAAAGACTGCATTCCTTACAAGTAGAATGATACCATGTAAAGGGCCTGATGCTCTTACAAGGAGTACATTAATCTGAACTTTAAAATACAAAACAGTTGCAGAGCAGTTTCCAAGCAATGAGTGTCCCAGAATAGCTAAAAATTGTCACACATCAGGTGAATGAAATATCAGCTCCCTAAAGATGGGGGCAGTGAGAAAGTGGAGCATCCTTGACAGATTAAGCATAAATTGAGTCTCAGAACCTCCAGGTGTAGTCCCATTTGTGCAAGCAAAATTAAAATTCAAGTGTGATTTGAAGGGAATCTGTGATGCAGAATATAAGAGAACCTCTGCTGTTTAAAGAATGAGTCAAAGTTAGAAGGCACCCTCACCAGCAGAGAAAACCAGTCAGTGTTTTGTAAATAGACAAAAGAAAATAAGGACGGAGTAAACTGTTGCCCAGCCTTTAGCACACACTTAAAGCAAACAAAGCTCTTTAAATTAAAAACTGAGATCCAGGGACTGTGGGGAAAGAGTATCTGTGTAAGCACTGATATCACCAAAAAAGAAAAGAAACTCTGACCATTTTCTTTTCATTGAAATTGATGTGTCTCAGGCAGGTAACACCATTTTCCAATACAGTTTGTTATGCTCCCTGTCATGAAAAACAAGTCAACTCCAGCACTGGCCCTCTGTCCTGTAAAAAGTCAACTCCTGTCATCCAAGAGCATGTCTTTGAATAATGAATCCTGAAAACAGCTAAGAATTCATAGCAAAGCCTATCTAGCTTTCCCAGATGCCAGGCTTCCAGGTTCAGATTTAGTCAAGACTTTTGAAAAGCTCAGGTAAAGAAATAGGAAGCAGAAAGCTTCATTATTACTGCTTGTTGTGGCTATAGGTACAGAGAACTAGTCATCTAGCAGCAGAAAATTGACAGCTTTTCAAATCTCCTCTAAAAAATTGAAGGTGCCTTGCAGGATTTTTTTTGTTCATTCCAGTGTTGTCTTCTCTGTTACCCTGTGTATTTTGCTCTTTCCACTTTGGCTATAGTAATAGGAACTATTATTCTTGAAGGCCAAACCTTCAGACAATGGCAAAGTAGGGGAAATATTTCCATCAAAAAAAGGAAATACCTTCATCTCCCAAGATAATGCCATACATGATGAATGCATCTCTTGATCATATTAAAGTGTTTAATTCATGTAAAATTACAAAGGCATGAAAATGAGCAGGATTTCTTTTGAAGTAAAGACACTTTACGTCATCTTGGTGGCCATTTCTCAGGGAGGCAACTCTGAGTTTATTCATAATGAAGTTGAGAACCTAGGGAAAGCTATTTTTGTGGGTGGTATTTTTCTTTTTTTTTTTTTTTCATTTCTTAGTAGAAACAACCTAAATCACTTGGAGTATGGAGTATTTTGGCACCTAGAAACACTGGCATCCCTTGAAATAGCTATAGAATTCATATCTGCTCAAATAAATTCTTCTCACACTTGTTTCCTCTAATCACCAAGATAATTTGCTCTCACCCTACATCATTCTTGCCTCTCAGGTCATCAGTCAGGATATTGAAATCCTACTATGGTCCACAAGTTTCCACATAGCCTTTACCCACTGACAGCAGCAGTAGCCATATACCAAAAGTTTGGGACAATTCCAAGCTCTTGGGTATTTTCTGAGACAAAATTGTGGAAATAGTATGATGTGAGTGTCTGAGACTTTCTGAAATATTGGTCTATGGCCTGCATGGCTGCAGAGGGAAGGTTTTAGTTCAGCTTGGCACAAGTGGTGTCAAGGTGAGATTTGCATTAGAAGAGAAAGCATTCAGTATGAGAGATAACAGTGTAGAGTATGTTGTTTAAAGACATAAAAAGTAAGTGGGAAGAAATAATCACTGAAAAGGAGACTCAAACACTTTGTTTTTTGACATGAGCAGCAGTGGTCCAGTGGTTAAATGAATAAGCTTTTCCTCTGGAAGTCTTTAGTGTCACTCAGCAGACTCCATTGGTAAAGTAGAAAAATTGGTGGATTTATTTAGAAATAACTCAACGATATCAGTGCCTAAGTTTGCAAAAGACCACTCCAGAGCTTCATTACAGAGCTAGGAAGAAATTGCAGGAGTTCTTGGTCCCATATTCTCCTTTTCCCCCATATTAAAGATCTTTAATCTTTCCACATTAAAGAAAAAACTACCTGGTATGAGACCCATCTGTCCTAAACTTGAAGGACAAAAGAGAGACATCAAAGTCTGGAGTAGTTATGCTAGACTCTCTTTATGGATAGTGGAGAGAAATAACCCTCTCCTGAGAGTGTTTCATCACATCCTGAGATACACATCTCAATTGACTCAACTATGTGTTTCCAGGGGCTTGCTTGTTTCTTTCCATTGACTACCAACTTAAAGTCCTGACAGTGTGAATGTGGATGTCGTAGTGAAAGTTAAATTCCTGTGATCTTGCACCCACCTGAGAACTCCCCAAAACTTGACCCCTTCAGATACTATATTTTTAATCATTTCAGTCTTCTCTACCAACCACTCATTCCACATAGTACCAGCATTTATGCTTCAAAATGGCATTAAAGTGAAATAACCTATATATATATGTAAGACAAATCATATTCAAAAGTGTCTCATCCACCAACACAGTATTTCTGAGGAGCCTGAGCAGCAGATGTCCTTGGATGGAAGTTTACACTGGGCATTTAGGTGAAGCTGTTTCGAATTTCTCTCTGTGTGTATGTGTACGTCTGTAATAGCACATATGACAATGCGGTGTGTACGGGAAGAATGGGTGAACTTTACCATTTCATCCAAGCATTGTGTGCTACAGTAAATATCAGAGATAATGATATTGACTTTAAGGTATTGCAGCTTCAAATGTCAGTTCTACTCTATCTAACACTCCGTTGGATTTGATTTACATCTCTTCCTCCCACATCAAAAGCTACAAAAGGAGCATGTTGACAAGAAGGACTCGACACCAACACACTCTGTCTCTGTTTTCTGCCTCTTCTTTTGACAATTTTTGTACTGTAGATTTTTGACCAGGGCTGAAGAACTAACTCCACAGCCCTTTTTTTCCAATTCTTTAATTCTGATTATAAATAACTGTGCTTCAGGCTCAGGGGTAAATCAAATGGATGAAATATCATCAGCCTCTAAAGTGAGTTCTCTTGCCAGAGGTGCTGCAGCTGAATCAAAAGGTCAACGAAGTATTAGTGACAGTTTGAACAGAAATTAAACTAGTCCCAAAAACCAAAGAGCTCATAAGAATAACATTTAAACAGCATTTCTTGGTCCTTTACAGGCATTAACTACGAAATTCTCACTGTACCCTGGTGACATAATAAGAAATATGATGATGGTATTGATACTGAAGATTCAGTTGCAAAGCGCAACAAAATCTGCACCCTATAATTGAGTTGAAATCCTATATTTTTTGTCCTTAGAAATTGCAAAATATTGACTTAAAACTCAAAGTGGGTAGGAAACAGATTTTTCATCCAACAAGAACTTTGCTTCTTTCTGAACCTAGACAGGAGAAATTTCGAAACAGCTAATTTGCAGGAAGGGGATGGGGAAAGAAAGGACCCAAGTGCTTGATTCAGTGTGGGTATTTTGCTTTAATAGTCCTGAAGTGCTTAATTTTCTTTTCAGGACCTTGGTTTTATTCTATCTTTTAGAGGAGTGTTGCAGCATATCATTCACAGTGTAGTATACACCATAAAGTTTACCAAGGAGGTCAGTTCAACAGGGGTCACTTTTCCAAAGATCCTGCAGAGAACTCCCCGAGTTATAGTTTTAAGATTACTAAACACATTAGGTCACTTTACTGTAAAATCTTTTCTTTCAGCTTTTCATTCTAACACTCTTCCACTGCATGGTAAAGCTTTTCCATTTTAAGTATTTTGTGGCTATAGGAAAAGGAAATTATCTTAATAATCTCTGTGGTTTTCAGTACAGGAAGAATTACCCTAACTGGTAGAGGGAGAGACATCTCTTCTATATCTCAAGGATGAAGATACTGAAAGACTGTGTTTTTCTTAAAGGATGATTAAAAGGACAAGAAATAAATACACAAACCTGAAGGGGAAAGTTGCCAATGCAGGAAGGAATTATTTGAGATTGTCCATGGGAATATAACTAAGAATAATGGGATACAATTAGGCAAAGAAAAACTCGGAATATGTATCAAAAATAAAACACTTACTGTCAGTGAAGTATATCAAGCCATGGTCTCCCAAAGGAAAGGGTGGAAAATTCAAAGTTGAGAAGACCTCAAGACACATTGAGAAAACAGGGAAACATAGGCAGGAACATTCAGACACTGGCAATAGAAATGGCTGGATGACCTACAGAAAAATAGGTCTTTTTCTTACTCTTGGTCCTGGCAATTACTGTCCTATAAATCTAACTTCTCTCCCCATTAAAATAATGGAATATGAAGACAGAGAAAATATCATGAAACTTCTAGAGGACAATGGGATTGTGAGCTGTAAGGAAGATGGGGTTGAAAATTAATAACATCAGTGTAAAGACAAAGCAGAGGGAAGGTTATGTGATAAGATTTTAACTTTGATAGAGTACATCTGAAAATCTTGAAACCAAAAGGTCATTTAGATGCCTAAGATACAGCCACTTCCTTGTTAGGACTGTCTGTGAGAGAAGGTGATGATAAACAGCAGAGTTTCTAATGATGGAGACTGGTCTGAACATGCATTGTTGTGCCTTTTCCCTTGTGGTGTCTTCATTCCTGATGCAGAAAAGAACCAGCAATATAATGATGTTTCTTACTAACTGGAAGTTAATCTTAGTCCTAAATGCCTGTCATGGCAGAGAAATGTTTACAAGGGATGTATCCAGATTTGCAGTACTATTTGTTTGGGGGAATGGCATTTCAAAATTGTTCATTTTTAGGCTTCTTACACTTTGAATTATTCTAGAAAATGCTAGTCGGAGCTGGTGGTAATATCCTTCTGTAATTTAGAACACAGTTTTTCATATTATTATTTTGTGGTCATTTTTTTTTTCCTATTAGAAAAAATGATGCAAAAAGAGGTCATTTCTGTTAAATATACTGAGGTTGTTATAGCTGGGAACAGACAGCCTGACTTTCAGGGCCCTAAAGGACTTTTGAGATCCCCTTATATCATTACAATCATGCCCACTGGTATGTGGGTAAATAAAGAAGTCCAGGTGGGATTTCTCTGATTGTTCATTACAAATCTGAATGGTTGAAACTTCTACCCAGCAGCTGTCCAGACTGGTTAGATGGGTGGAATTTTCAGGTTTTTTCCTTTGACTATGAAATAGAAGATTAGTTCAAATACAGACATAGAGGAATGAAGATAGGTGAGTTGACTTGCAGTCTTATAACCAAGTGTTGTGAATCATCTGTTTGCTTTTGTAGTTCTTCCAGAACAATATCTACAACCCCAGAGAATGCCTTTAGAGGCCCAGTATTTCCATTTATTTTTGTCATGGGGCTTTTTTCAAAGCGACTGTACTTCTAAACATGGCGTATTGCACCCTTCCATTATATTTTTTCATGGCTTCCTGTAGACAGAGTTCTGGTTTTAGGTATTGTTCTGTAGGATAAAGGAAGCTCTTGTAGTTGGATTCTCAGTCTGGCTGTTCCCTGTCTCCTTCCACCTTGATGACCCAGAGTTTTTACACTGTCTGATAGATAACTAGGTCAATACAGGCCACCAGTGACACGTGCAACCTTGTGAGAGGGCCCTGCGGTGAAGAGCCTTCAGTCCTTCCAAAGTTGGTTTTTCAGATCACAGACTCCTTAGAGGAGAACCTGGTCTTCCCTACTTACTCTTTTTCCACTTGGATTCTCATCATATCTGGGACCTGGATGCATCTTGTGTAGCTGAAACATCACTGAGAAGCAAAGCTGCATTCCTACTCTTCTGCCATGACTCCTGCTCCTGATTCCACATGGATCAGCAGGGAGCATGTTTTAATCTGAGCAGACATTTTTTGCTCTTTGCTGTGCCACTCTCCAACACTAGCCACTTCCCGGCCTTGGTGGTCTGTGCTGGATTCAATCTGAAAGGTCAGCCAGAGAGGGGAGGCCAGATGGCCGCAGAGACCCAGCATGTTGGAACACTATGTTTAATTACACACAAATTTACTGCAGCATGTCAGGAGGGAGACAGGGAGCTTGTCCCATGGAAAGGTCAGGCATTGTGTGGTGGCTTTACCTAAATTACGCTAGGAGGAAAGGAAGTGAGACCCTGACCTTGTATAATGAATGTACAGCCAGACCCCAGTGGGCACAGTGCATTCAAGTGTTCAGTTCTTGCTTCCTCAGACAAAGCAAAAATAATTTTTTTTTTCCATACTGACTAAAGTGCCCTAGATTTTCCTTGTCTCAAGAAGTGATAGCATTTCAGATGACAGGACACTACATATATTAGGATTAAAAAAACACAAACAAACAAACAAACAAAAAAACAGGGCATTTTTGGCCATAAAAAACCATCTAAATATGATATGGACATCTGAAAGAAGCTGGGAAACCAAAGTCCAGCAAGCAGTTTAAGTAATCAGATGCAAAAATTTCTTCTTTTATGGTAATTTGATAGGGTCACTTCTCTTTGAATTTTAAATTCTCCAGCCTTCGTGTCTGAAAATCTCCCATTTTTGGTTTTTTATTTTCCTTTCGCAGCATAAAAATCTGAAAAAGGAATAGATTATGCTTTTAATTTACGCACTTATTTAGCCTGGTTTAGTGTTCATTGGCTTACTTTTTTGTTTCTGAAGCAGGAGAAGATGGAATGAGGGAGGCAGGAGAGTTTTTCTGGCTGTTACTATTGATCTGAATCTCAGTGGCATCCAGTGGTCACCATCAAGATAAAGATCCCACTTTGCCAAGTGATGTGTGTGCCTTTGGTCAAGTACAGTCCCCACAGATAAACAGTCCAATTCTAAGTAAATATAACTAGGATTAAGACAGGGAAAAAAGGAAGAAAGGGGGAGAAATTTGTTCCCCAAGATTACAGTTGATAAGTGACAAGCTGGAAGGGAATTTTTTTGTCCTTATTTCTGGTCTAGTTCTAGTCTTAACATGGACTTATTCAAAGACATGAATATGACGTGAAACTTATGTGGGGAAGGTGACGATTAGAAATTCTTGTAGGTAACTCACAGTGGTTAGGTTTCAAATTACATTAAGAGCTTGACATGATTTAACTGCTTCTGCAACTAACCAAATCTGATGGAGCCTATAGATTTCCTTTTCCTTGGAATGAAAAATCATAGACTGATCTCATTTTATTCAAAGCAGTTGTTCTACTACTGCCTTAAACAATGAGTTTTATATCATTATTTGTCAGTTAGGCCTCCTGGGATATTCCTTTAGTTTCCTTAAATGAGAAATGAAGCACAGATAGCAGTGGTGACACTTACTAGTGCCATATTTCTGTATCCTACCATCTTACTGGTACTTACTCTGCAGAAGAAGTAAGTGACCTGTCATATATAAATGAAAGTATTCAGGACCAGGAATTTATTTCTATATTTTTGAACTTACACGTTCTATGAACAAATGTTTAGAACTAAGGTAACTCCATAAAGAGAAGTGGTAGTATGAGAAGGTAAAATTGCACAAAAAGTTGGAGTGTATTGCACAGTAAGGGAAAATAAAACAAACAGCAATAAATAAATAAATAAATAGATGAAAGCCAATAGATGGGGACTATTTATCCATAGAAAGAGTTCACTTAACACCATCACACAGATCAGGGACTGTCAAAGCTGGAACTTCAAGAATTTTGGCTGCTTTGAAATTACAGCATTCTATTTTTGGGGTACAGTTCTGTGTTAGCTGAAGGTTGGACTATCTGACTTTGTAAAATGGATCTGTTTCTTTTTGTTGGGATTACTTCTGATTCTGTGTGCTTGACTTTGATTAGCTTTATGTGGGTTTATCACTTTCCTGACCCTCATATTTTAAGAGGCCTAGGAGATTTTCAACAACTCAATTCAACAGGGTTGTGTGCCGAATCTGAAAGAAAGTATGTTTTCCATGTAACCACAGAAAGGTGGGTCCTATGGTGTTGGCAGGTGAACAAGACAGATGTGTTTTGGGGTTGTGAAATGTTGTCTAAACATGTAGAGGGCAAGATGACAGTTCAAAGGCCTCTTTATCAAGGATTATATGTTTATATGATGGACAGATAACTCCAGCATCATTTAGTTTTTAATGTCCAGATTCATTCCACTTGACAGAGTCTGATATTCTTGGAGGTTGTTTCAGATCCTGGACTGAAAAGCTACATGGAGAGGCCTAAATCTCACCATCTCTCTCCATTTTTGATGAAATCAAAAAGTAGAGAACCAGTCAAACCTCTTCATTCTTCAAATAAATACCCTCTGCCTAAAACAATAGCATCATTGCTGGGCATCTGAACATGTCCACACCATTAAGAGTTCTGGTTAGTGATGGAAATGCTATTCCTCTAATTTATAAATTTGGTGTGGGGGGAAGAGGGGAGTGGGCAGTGGAATAGGGATGGATTGGCCCACAAATGTTGAGACAGTGCCAAGCATCCAGTACCATGGGTCTTGTGCATCCATGTCTGTAGACCAGCAAAATGCACACCAGTGGGGCAGACATGGGGTCTCCAGGTTAAACACAGGAAAGGGTGGACCTCGGCTTCGTTGATGTAAGAAGATAACAAAATAAACTCTTTTGCAATATTAGTATCAACAGCCAATATGAAGTTCATTTCAGCCAACTTGACAGCCCGTGGGTTAGATGTATGGAAGAAGTCATCAACAGAGAGAAATGGTTGTGTGACATTCCAATGGCCTCTTTCACTTATGAGATCCATATGTCCTCCTTCATCTATCACTGCAGGCACTCTACCCTAGAAAGACTATTTCTCTCCTGAAATTAAACAGGGTTTTATTTCATACCCTTTCTATAAGAACAGAATCATAGAATGGTTTGGGTTGCAAAGGACCTCAAAGATCATGTCATTCCAACTCCCCTGCCACAGGCAGGGATGTTACCCACTACACCAGGTTGCTCAACTGCTCAACTTTTGTTGTCTCAGTGATTGTACTGATCACTCACAGCCCTTTTCATTCTATTCCAATCTCTAATCAGAAGCAGTCTTTATACCTTCTTACATGAGTGAGGTCACAAGTTTGAGCTAGTGACAATTTGAATATATCCCCTCCTGCAAGGCTTCCTGGGCGGTCTGTCAGTCTGTCATACACCTTTGCAGTGGTGGTGAGAACGACCTGAGAGACAGGTCAGTCCTAAATCCAGCTTGCAACAGCCAGGGGTAAATACAGCCAAGCCCTCTGGCTCTTTTCTGGGACTGGCACATTGGGATTAAAACGGGAGGAATACATCACAGGTTCCTCATACTACTTGGCCATTACACTCTGAAAGTTAAAAAAAAACCAAAGCAAAAACAAAAAATCTAAAGCCATCAAAGAAAACAAAGCAGAGAAACAACAAAACCAAACACATTCACAGACATGCGCATAAAATTCTTCCCCAGCACAGAGTCAAAGCTGAATTTAATATTGAGAACTTTTTTTTCTTCTTTTCCTCTTAAAATGAAACCTCCAATAATTGCCTAGTGTTCCTAGGAATGTAAATTACTCTTTTTGGTCTCTATGTGGGAAGCAAGGAGATGAATGGGAGTCTAAATTGGTTTTGCTTCCTGTTCCCTGTAGTGGTTGCAGGATTAGTCCGCTGTGCCTCTTTGCCCTTCCATTTCCTTGAAGACATGGGAAAACCTTCATTTTGCCAGGAGTTACTTACTCATTAAAATGAATCAAACAAGCCAGATTGTAGCAGGCATTTGAAAACCTGGTATCTGTCAAGAATTTTAAATTTAAAATTAACATTGAGTCCTCCTTTAAGACAAAAACCTTGACCTTAAGTTGCGTAGTGATTGGCAAGCACTCCCCATCCCCTGACTCGATTAACATTTAAATGCCATTTTGTGTGAATATGAGTAGTGCCTTTGGAACAAACAAGTTACTAATGTCTTCCTGCAGGAAAGGACCATCAGAAGTACCTTATTAATTTGATGTCTAATTGAAAATCCCTTCCTTGTTCTGGAGAGGTCTGTGTGGCCTAGGAGAAAAAGACATGGGGTAGTTTTGGCCCCTATAGATGATATCTCCATTAGCTTCTGAGCATGCTCTGCAGCGGGACAAAGAGGATTACAGGGGAAAAGTTGTCTTGTCTGAGAAAATGTGTGTTTTGTGTTTGGTTGTTCTGAAAGTATGCAATAAGGAACAACTTACAACCATTCAGCTTTACATCCTGTAGTACAGCACTGAACTTCTGTACTAAAGAAGAAAGAAGACTATTGAGAAAACCAAGTTTTTCAAGAAAATTAACAAAAAATATCAAAGCTGGAAGCCAAACTCAGAAGCTCTGGGGCTTGGACTGTCCAGCAGTTGGGGTGTTGATGTTTTACGTGAGCTCTTAGCAGCCCTGGCGACTATTCACACCACACACTCAGCTCATCTGTGTTTGTTGGATCTCACATTCCAATTTGTAGCCCATGCAGGTTAGAGTCTAAACAGAATCTCAGAACTACTCAGGTTTGAAAAGACTCCCAAAGACTATAAAGTCCAACCACTGACCAAGGTACCACTATTCCCACTAAACCATATCATGAAGTGCCGTGTCTACTCATTTTTTGAACACTTCCAGGGATGGTCACTCTGACTTTTCTGATGAGCCTGTTCCAAGTTAGCCAATATGTACACCTTGTTGGTGAGTATACATTAGAGGTCCCCCAAGCCGACATCATGCACAGAAGTTTCACACCAAATTTGCAGGTTAGCCTATAAGGGATATGCTCCTGTTTTGCATTTCAATAAAATATCTGAGGCCTCTGCTGTTGGCAGGGGAAGGTATAGAAGGGAATGCTTCACCAGCCAGCACATTTATCTGCCAGCACTAATTGTGCAAATGGGGAAAAATTTGTAAGATGCAAAGGTGCCGCTCAGAGAACAGCAGAATTTGATGCTATATCAGATAAATAAATATGCATATGCAAATTAGAAATGGGCTGCTTTTTCTTTTTTTTTTCCTAGGATAATGCCCACCATCTTCTTCAAATTATGTCAATTTGACATTGTAAATTTGCAAGGTACACACAGAAATCCTGATACACCAAGCCTAGTGCTCGTTCTGTTTTGAGTGTTTTTCCCCCCATCTCATTAACTCTGTCAGTTAATTCTTGTTCAGCCACTTTGCCACATTCTATATTTAAATTTTGAATAAGAAAAGATGAGATTTTATTTAATTACTCCCTTGTCACACCTTTTCTTACTAGAACTCCCATTACAGTCTGTCTATACACACATGCTATGCATCATCTCTAGCTATAGAGATTTATTTTTTTTACTTACACTTGAGCTAATCAGCATGGTCTTCTGTTGTGGTCGGTAGAGAGAAGTGCACTCTCTTATGATATGATTCCTCTCATCCTAATGTTGAAATCTAAAGTCAGTCAAATGAATTATGTCCCAAAAGCACACATTTCTCTTTGTTGGTTATAAAGAATATCAAATGTGACTCACTCAGATGAAGTAATCTGTGTTCAGTGACCACATCTGGCTGGATAAATTTAAATTCACTCCATCCTCCTGGAGGAGAAATGTTCTTGAGGTACCAAACCCAAAATACCATCTCCTGCTCCTCAGCAGCACTCATTACAGAGCCGTGATAGCCATGATGTCAAAGACTCCTGTGTGCTTGGAAGTTAGTGAAGGTGCAATTGCATCCATATGTGAAATAAAAACCCATACAGACATTTCCTAGGTACTACCCTGGCTTCTGCTTTATCAAAATCAGATGGAGATGTTTTGTTTGAGCTTGCCCTCATCTTGTAAAGATATCAATCAGATTGTGTGGTGACAGCATGATCATCATTTTAGCATTCAAGTCCCCACCCCCTGCCAGTTCAAGGATGCTTTCTCCAAAGAATATTTAATCTCCAGCTATCTTATTCATAGCTTTAAGTAGCATTGTGATGAAAAGCTCCTCCTGACCTAAGTGTTATGCAAAATGCTTAGGAGAAATATGTTCTTACAAGACTTTTAGCTCAGTCAGATTGAAACATTTATTTTTGTACAAAGAGTGTATCACAACTTTAGAGGTGTTCAGTCTTTCAAGCTTATATTTTTTCTTCCCATGTTAAAAAAGTAGTAATAAGAAAAGAAAACATGAACTATATATCGATCTGTGTCCTGCTGGACCATGTGATGTTAAAGTGCAGTTAGAGTTCATCTGTCTGTTTTCAGTATATGAATTACTCTGAGTTTCAAGTGTGAAAAAAATTCTGGTATTTGAGCACTTTGGGGATAGATCTGTCAGCATTTCTACTGCTTTCTTGAAATCTTAGGCTTGTTTGTCTGACACAGGGGTGACAAATCAGTGTACAGAGGGCAAGTGACCTGGTCAAAGGTGTGTGGTTAATGCAGTTAATCGCCTGTTCTGCTCTTCATCACAAGGTTTTGTAATTTATAAGATCACTACTCTAAAACCATTGAAATCATGCATGCCATGCCATTGATGCTACAGACCCACAGAATGTGGGTAACAGAATTTACAAAAGGTGTTCCTACGAAGCTGGCTTTTTATAAACTGGGTATACATAGTATAGATTACTGTGCTAAAGGATATTGACTCAGTCTTTTAAGTAAAATATAAACATAAAGGGATCTCTAAGTGGAATTATTTGGAATAAAAGGGGAATTACATAGTGAGGCTTTTAGTGTTTAAATATCCTCTAACATGGCTGTGGACAGCCATATTCAGAAGATACCCACAACCTCAACACTCCTGTAAAAAAAGAGCTGAGAGGATGGATCAGCTGATGTAGAATGCAATTTTGCAAATTGCTTTCTGTTATGTATTTCCTCTAGATCTGTCTAAGTGAGTATTCAAGATCCTAAATAAAAGGGCTTTCTTTATTTCCCAGGGTGGTTACAACCTAATATACTTTTCATTTACGAAAATTCTCCTTGGCATCTATGTCTTTCATTTTTCTTCCTGTATTTGTGTGTAACTCTCTCAGCAGATTGTCTGTTCAAAACTGATGGCATTTTGGAACCCAGGACAGCATTTTACTCCTGTAGCTTGGTCAGCCAGTAGTAAAAAGCCCTGGAACATATCACTGGCTTCCTTTAACATTTTACCTTTCATCAGTTTCCAAAGGAAAGTGAGAGTAGGCCAGAAGTCTGAGTGGGAAGTATCTTTATGGACTTGGACACTGTAACTTCATCTGCCAGTGGAACAGCCCATTTTGAAGAATTGCCACTATATGGGGAACAGCAGAAGAAAACACAAAGCAAATCAGAAAACAGAACTTACTGTTCTTTTACTCTCTTTTCAAGAAAAAATGTATTTTTTGCCCACAAAATTTTGGTAATTTTATTAAGGATTTCTTTTTGAAAACAGGAGAAAGCATGATTTCAATATTATCTTCTCTGCAATTGGAAGGTTCCTAAAACATTTTTAAGTTAAGTTTACTTTATTTTTATGAAGTTTCTTTTACAGAGAGAAACCTGATGGGAAAAAGAATCCTAAACTTTCAAGAAAATAAGGAGGCTCCTGTGTTTCTTCAGGTTTAATAAAAAAAAATAAATAAACATAATGCAGTTCCTATCACATCTATTAGCATTATGATGGCTGGTTGTTCTTAGAAACAACAGAAATTGCTAGGTTTTTATGGAAGATGAAAATAAAGTAGTAGTGTACAGTGTGAAATAGAGGGCAGAAATCTGGGTGTGCACATATCTGCAGGGAAGAAGATGAAAAGTCAAGGAGGGGATTTGAAATTAGTTTGCTTTTATTCAATCACTTGCCCAGGATCTTTCTTAGTGCTTCAGAAAGCTTTCAATAAAAAACAAATAAAATGTATAATAAAATATGGACTCACAACAAAAATTCAAATGACCATACCAGTACAAGCCCATAAATAAAAGATTCAGCTAGTGAGACACCCACAAAATACACCTTCAAAAGGCTTTTAAACTGATTAAGGAAGTTGACTTCCTGCATTTTGATACTAGAGGGTACAATTTCCTACAAAGTGCAGGCAGGCAAAGCTTGGTATATGGAGGGTAACCCAGGATGCAGTTTTCTAAGGCTGTAAAACCAGCCCTCTCAACAGGTTGTTCTTAGAAATAGACTGTCATTAAAGCTTGAGGAAAGATTTAGGTATGTGTTCTCCTTCTTTCTTCCTCCTCTATCTATTTTAATTTCAAAAAGTTTTACAATCCTCAGTGTAATAGCTCATCTATCTGCAAAATAAATAGAATTTATTCTGTTCAGCTGAATCATGCAATAATGTAATCAGGAAAGAGTCAGAGGCTAACACACACACAACTTGATCACATTAACTTCATTTTTTTAGAAAACCTATCTCTACTTACTAAAAAAGACTCTAGCAATCATTTCAATCTACAGTTGTGTCCAAGAACCAAAGATTTTATTCTGTCCTGCCTTTAAATCTATCTCATGTTTTAAAGAAGATTGATTAGACATTTTAAAATCCCTTAAAATGAAAATGTTGCATTTTTAATGAAGAAGAAGGATGGCAATAGAATATTTCTAGATATTGTTATCCAAAAGTGTCACAATATCGCCAAACTTAATCTATTCATAACACCAGTATAAAAGTGCTGCTTGTATGCACAGGTGGGCAGAGTTTAGGTAAGATGTTGGTCTCTATCCTCTTGGTTGAATTTTTTCTCCCATTGCATCTGATCTTGCTGTGGTGACAGGTTTGGACTCCATGTTATTAAAAGCCATGATTTTGGCAGCCACATGTCTGTATGATAAGGTGAGGGTGTCTTGCTTTGCCTGTTTATCACGGCTCCCGAGCGCAGGATGAATGTGGCAATGCAGTGCAGGCTGCTGACTATACACATACTGCATCTCAAGAACCCTCTGAACTGAAAATGATTGGACTTTAGGAGGTTATTCAGGGTAAATATAATCTTTCTTACCTATTTTTGCCCTGTGCTCCAACTCTGATGAGGAGAATTGTAGCTGGATGGACCTATTGCATGATCCAATAGAACTGGCCTTATTCCTCAAAAATATTTAATATCATGGCTCTCATGTGATAGGAGCGTGGCATCCATCACCACAGGAAATGAGCCAAAGGGAAACCTCAGGACACCTCATGTCAAATACACACATGGAGCAGAGCTGCACACTCCAGGTACATCCAGGATGGCTGAATGCCCGAAATAAATTGCCTAAGTCCTCTAATCCAATGTGTTGCAATAATGTGGTAGAAACAGATGTGTGCTGGAGACATGATAGCTCTTCAAAAACTTTTTTTTACATCCTCATTTGCTTACTGGCTTTTGGTTTATTTTTTGCTATGTGATGTAACACACGAGGCACTTGCAACCCAAAGAACTCAAAATATGAAATAAGACAGGCAGAGAGTAGGGAATTTAAGCACGAGAAGATTAAATGACTTGCCCACAAGCATCTCAGGAGTCTGTAGCAGAGCCATGGACTAACCCCTATTTTCCATCCCTACCTCTTGCTTCAGTCTATCACTTGCTTTGTTTTCTTGTTTTTATCTGGCCCTTCTTTCCCTGAGGGGAGAGAAATTTCCCAACTCACTGGATCATTTTGTCAAGGGAGATAGATAACTTTCCAGTTCCTCCCTCTCCCCACCCTCTTCCCCCCATTAGCCAATCCAATTATAGAAAATCAAATATCTTGCTAGTGCTGGCCAAATTCAATTACACAGGTACTTCTGGGTAAATTTTGGCAGTGAGTAGTTTGCTTGCTTTACCCAGACTTTTCTCTTTAATAAAATGCTCCCAGTTAGCCAATATATCTTGTTATAAAATAAAACAAAACCCCACATATATATGCAACCATAGATAAGCAGAGACATATTCTTCAGATGCTTTCTGGGTATAGATTTTCAGGTATCTCCCAGGACCTCTATACTAGTCTGGATCTGAACTGTTAAATCTTATCTCTCTCCTCATGATTAAATGGCAGGATGGGAAGTCCTGCCTTACAAAGCTGGAGCTCAGCAGGCAAATACCAAAATTTCATCTACTCAAAATATGTTCCCCTTTTTTCTAGAAAAGAAAAAAAGTCAAACATTTAACGTACAAGTACATTTTTAAAATAAGGTATTTCATTTGAAAGCCCTAAATTTTTATAAAAGAATGTCAGAGCAACACCAGGTGGAAGTTCGAATTACTCATATTCTTATTTATCTCAGTAAGTTTAACACTCTTTAAATTGCACTCCTTGTCTTCTCTTCTTTAAAAGGGACAATTCCTTGCCAGACATGATGTCCACCTGGGGATCACTACTCAGAGAGGAAAAAGGAGATCTGGCAAATACCCCTTAGCTCATTGGAACAAGCTTTTACCACAATATTTGGGCTCTTCTGTAAAAATTCTGCAAGGCAAAGAAACTCCCCTGTTTTCCTCAGGAAGCAAATTGTTATTGGTAGGGTTTTACAGGTGACCAAACGAATAGCTGCATAAGATGTAGGACATACCACTATAAAAAATGAACCAACCCAAAAAGTATTGCCTCAGAGAAGAGTACCTCACACTCTTAATTCTTTAGGGATCCCCGGACCGATACTAAAACCTCCACAAACACTTCAAGGTTCTGTGAAATGTGAACGTTGGCCAAAATAACCAAACCTCAGTGACATGGCAATTGTAAGATTTTGCCTGAAAAGTATTTCATTGTGTTTTTAAACTGTTTGAAGCTTCATGTGGAGAAGTACTGCAAATATTCTTTCCCTCTGAGTCCTGATGTTGTGTTCTTGACCTTATGCAACTCTTCCAGCAAAATGAGACAGTGGACTGGCATTTGGAATGAGTCAGAGCTGATGTATCTCCTTTTTCTCTTGGACAACACCTCTTCTTCCTCTCAATAAAACCTTGTATTATTCAAATGGGGTGTAAAGACAGTGGACCAGCCAAGAAACATGCACTTAAGATGTCTGAAATACAGAATGCTAAACATGTCCCCTGGATCCCTTCCAAGCTGGTTTAGTTACAAGACTTGTTTCATAAAGGAAATGGGTGCTAAGTGTGAAAAGTGAAAATACATGGAAGGGCATTTTTCAGGCAGCTTTACTGATCACAGACAGATAACAAAAAACTGGTCATCTCTGATTTCAGTAATTCTTCTGAGTTAATTCTTCTTCCTTTTTTCTTCTAAGATGAGGAGAGCTGCTGTGAGCTGTTAGACAAGTTTCTCAGTCCTGTCCTAAAAAACCTACAATTCAGTTAAAAAAAAAAAAAAAGAAAAAAAAAAAGAAAAAAAGAAAAAAAAAAAGATACAAACAAATTACTATTTGACAGTTTAGGAGGAGGAGGGGAAGGGGAAGAATGGGATTACACTTATATTAGGTAGCAAGAACATACAGATTTAGTATTTTGAGGATTAAAAAAAAATAAAATCCCAAAGCTTCAGAGTGGATAAAAGCTTTCTTGCATCAGTGCCTAAACCAACTTCTAATTAATGGGGTTTAGGAAGACATTGTCCTTATGAGTGTGTTATCCCCATAGCTGCCCACTGAAGGGTGCCCTGTCTGTTGCAGAGAAGCAGATGGTATTGACCACTGTCTGAGACAGGCTATTGAACTTAGACTGACTGTTGGTCTGGTCGTCTATGTCTGTGCTTTTTTAATCTAATCTCATCTAATCTAATCCTAATGCATTTTTCTCATGTGTCTCAAAACCTCCCAGGTATATACATAAAATCTTTTTTAATAAGCTCTTCAATTCCAATTGTAAGTGGCCTTCTGGTTTGAGATAGCCTCCCACCTTATCAACCCAGCTATGAAATCTTCACCCCAAACACTGATGTCCTCCACTGCAGGTATGACATTTTCACCCAGAACAAACAGCTGTCCAGAGTAAGGATCAATTATAAACACTTTGATTTCAGAGGAAACCCCCCCCGGGAGATGGGGGCCATAAGGGGTTGGTTTGCCCAGGAAAGGTGCAGGGTGACACACGAACAAGTTTCAGAGTCAAAATGAGCCATCTGTGATGAGCTGAGTGAGGACACTGCTGACTATAGATGAGCAATCATTCCGTGGACACAAGATGTAGAGGATTGTCTGTGACTTGTGCACCTGGATATAAATCATGCCATGACTTCTTATTTTTTTTCTCCCACCAGTCAAACAGTCAGTGTTTTGAAGAAGACTTTGTCATATTTAATAGTGCTGTCAACCTTGCAGTTTTGCTGGCCTGTTAATAAGAAATTCCAAAATGACATTTTTAACTACTGTTCTCCCAGAGCTGAGCAAAGACAGCCACTACACAGTCTCACTTCAGGTGGGGTGAAAGACTTCAGGGTGCAAATGTGGTAAGCTCAATTCACTCCCAGGGTAACTTCAATATATTTGGGAAGCCTGTCTGCCACCTGCCTTGATAGCAACAGTTACAGGGATTTTAACCCTTCTGGGCTGAAGTGGGTGTTGAGGCAAACACGGGTTGAAGTTTTTCTCAAGGTAAATCATCTATATTCTATATTGCTGGTGGTTTGGGGTTTTTTTTCTGGTTTTTTTTTGGTATTTTTTTGGGTGCCATCTAAGTGTAAAGATAAACAGAGCTGGCAGGAAATATCCTCTCAAAACAGAGAAAGAAAAGCTTTAGGAACATGATAGATAAAATTGCACTTATATTTCTCCACTCTGTTGAGAGATTTATCCTGCAATAAAAATTATGGCAGAAGCTCAGACAGACAAGTCCAGACTAATGCCAAACTCCTGCCAGAACCACTAAATGATCTGCATGGTCAGAATCCGCTCTCCAGTATATGAAAAATGACTGCCCTAACAGATGACTTAGTTTTAATATTTGCTTTTAATGAGTTGTAGCAATGAGTTGGTGGGTGTTTGCCCTGTGCATACATTCAGTTTCTATTGTGTTTTGGTGTGCAGTTTCACCCTCTTAAGCAGGTCATGCTCCAATAGAGAAAAAAAAAGAAAAATAAAAAATATTCCTTTCTATCCAGATGGTCCAAGAAAGCAACTCACAGGTGGTTGGAGTCAAAAAGGTTAGAGCTGTTGATTTTGTTAATCCATTCACTCTCAAACAGAGATTCCTCTCCTTCAAACTCTTATATTTCAGTCCTTTGATGCAGGTAATTTGACCTTACATGGGGGACAAAAAGTGTCCATTGAAAGATAAGGATGTTTTCAGAGTCATAGGCACGTGAAACTGATTTAAACTTCTATGGGGTCTTCCCTGATGCCAGCTTTAATTTTTATTCATCACGGTGTTGACTTGGTTAATTGTGCATTGAAAACAGCACCACTTGCACCATTAACATTGGGCTGATCTATTCTATCAACAGAGGAGCACAGCCCAAATGGATGCAAAATGCCTTGCAGCCGAAACTTGTCATGTGAGATCTGATTCCAAAAGACATTACCCAGAGTTCTGAAGAAAAAAAGGTGTGAAAAAGAAAAGAATGTTTTTCCCCCTTCACAAAAACACAAAGCAACCCAAAATACCAATAATAAGTAGAAAAAAGGGAGTGGAATTTTGCTACTGTTCAGACAATTCAACAAATGTTTGATGCAACATTCACTGAAGTCAGCAGGATTCTTTCTATTCCCTCCCTTGTCCAATTGCAGCATCATTAGCCACATTACTTCTAACTGTTGGGCACCTACATCTAATGTTGCCCTCTCAATTGCAGCAAATAAAAATAGAAAATTAGAGAACTCAGCTTTCCATATCAGCACCTGAGGAAGGGGACTGAGTGGAATTTCCAGCCGATTACCTTCATGGCCAGATGCACAAGGTTTTGATCACCTTTCCTCCAGTTTGGGAAGCATTATTTGCTGTACAGCATTTTCCAGGTGATGTTGTAAATGATAGACCCTCATAGGCAAGGTGGATGGTGTGATGTTGTTCCTGAAGCAGCAATCTCTGCACTTCCCATGTTTTTGCCACTTCACATTTGCAACATTAACATTGAATTAACACAGGGATGGGGTGTTTAATATGGGTGTGCAGTTGTTTGCAAATCAGTTTGCAAAGCACTTTGGGATCCTTCTGGATGAAAGGTACTATATAAGTGTCAGTCATTATTACTATCATTAGTATCATTATTATCATTATAAGTTTGCAAGGAGACAAACAGCCACATCAGAATAGCACTGGGGGTAGATTTTTCAAATCCACAGTGGAGATTTGAGCTGGGTGTGAGTGCCATGAATGCACAGTTAATGGCAATTCTAATGGATTACACAGCAAGGAGAGTTTTGGACTTGTGAAGGGAATAGTATTTTCAGAGCTACAACTCCAGTCCTTAAAGCAGCACAACTAGGTAATGCCAGGTAATTTCAGCTTCTTTTCCTGATGTGAAACATGATTATTATTGGGACATGTAGTAGGGAAGTTTGGGGGCATTGATGGGAGGAAGATTTGCAGTAGCCCTGTAAAATGGCAGCTGCATCAGGATTTGCATCAGCTTCTGACTCTGTAGCATGATACGTGTATTCCAGAGAAGTGGTAGAGAAGCTCACCCTCTCCATAACTGCAAATTCATCTTGGGACAAAATTTTTCATCTGGATAGGTGAGAAAAGGAAATCAAGAAGGAGTCTCTCTCGCATTTTGAGAGCTGGAACATGTGTCAGAAGAGACAACTGTTTTCTGGGCTTTCAGAAAGAGGTTATATACATAGCCATCATATATTACTAATTTCTGGGTTAGCATCTCCTGTCCTCACCACTGTTCTTCTAGAGATTACTGTCCTTCTCTCTACTAACAAAAATTCTTCTTTGGATGAACTTTAAATTAAATCCATTTCTGGGGATATTCCTATTTAAAACTGGGGGGCTTAGTGGTGTGGATTTTTGAGAGTTCAATATTTTTTGTTTGTTTTGATACTTATTATTTTACCAATTGATCATTTATCAAACATTTGAATTGAGATGTTTCTGAGCATTCTGTTGAGAAACCATGCCCCAAGTTATGTATAGAAATACAGTCTTGGATTGTGAGTACATCTAGAGATGGCACAGGTTCTGCTTTTAATATTGCAATTTCATATCGCTGTCTTTATTTTTTCTTGGGAAGGCTAGAAGCCAAGTGTTTGGCTCAAATCAGACATGACATTTTAAAACATAATTATAAAGTAATTGACTGAAACCAGAAGTTACTCTTAGTTACTGCTACATGGCTGAAGTGGAAAGGGCCATAAAGTATTTCTCATGACATAACAGTCCCTAATGGTATTACTGATTCTGGTATATCAGAATGTGGTTTTGACAACACCAACAGAAACAGCTACTGTCCTAACCATATGTGTTAGTATTCAGGCACCTGCTTCCAAACAAAATTAACCCTCAGTCTGGATTTTAAAACACCTGATTTTAGTCTAGTTTCTTAAGAAACAGAATTTATGCAATCAGCCTCTTTGTGTTCCTGTCCATCTGTTCCTCCTCCTCAGGAACTATACAACCATTGAAATTTGACTGATCTGTGGCATATTTGGGGTCTTCAATTAGGTCTTTGAAGTGGAGCTAAACCAGCATGAAGTGAGCTGAAATGGAAGGGGAGTGAAGCAGCATGAAATTTGGCCCTTCTGAGTGGCTTGGCTTGCTTCTTAGTTTAAAGGACAGACACCTCACATTATATTCTATGTAATAATGAAAAGGAAGGTGCTACAAATATCCTGCTGCTTTGCTGGGCAGGAGCGTCCCAGACCACATTCCTCACAGCCTTCACTACAGAATGACAATGGGACCTGTGGCATGAGCCACATGGAAGTAAATCAAGTCTAAATTGAGGGCATACCCTCATTTCCTCAGTTTACCAGGCAATTCCCTGTCCCTTTCACTAAATCAGGAGACATTAAGACCCATATGGATACCATACATTTAGAAGAAGAGGAAAGAACAAAGCAACTTTTATTCATGTTATTTTTTCCTGATAATCCACCTTTCCACACTATTATTGTCTTGTAATTAGGGTGAAAGACACTTGAGACAGCAATTCTCTTTTATTTGTTTTCTTTATGGTCCTGATTATAAGTGAGTTCTGGTTCATGCCAGCCTCTTTATCTGTTCTTTTGATTAAAATAATTTTGGGGTTTTTTTTAAAACTAGGCTCAATTAACCCCCTGTCCCTTAGTTTTCCAACCTGTATGATAGAGCTACTAAATATGTCCTACTTACAGAACTGCTATTCAAAATTAACATTTTTTCAACTGATTTGCAGAGAAAAAAAATCTTTGCAAGTGCAAAGTAATTATTGAACATGCATTTACAGATGTGTGATGACAGACAACTGGTCATAAAAATCCAGCTGCAAATCTTAAACACAACTATTTAGCACTAGCATACTTCTCTAGTAAGCTTTGTGGATTAAGGCACCAAAAGGGATTTGGATTTCAAATGGATCAAGTCCCTCCAAGGTTTCTATTGGCCATGTATTTCCAAAATAAGCCCACTATCATCACAGTGTTTTCATGTTCAGCTTGAAAAACAACATCTGATTTCTCATCTCATCTAAGATTCCTTGACTGCTAAGTTGTTGATTGCAATTCAGATGTTAATTGAGGAATTGGAGGATGAGTGTGTTTTTGGGTTTTTTTCAGTGGAATATTTTTGCTGGAGAAATGAGGTGGCAAAGGATGTTTTTGACAAATAGATGCCAATTTAATGCTGCTACGTACACTATTCCTACTCTCCCCTGCAGGGGCTTCCTTTTGCAGTCCCACAATGTGCTAGTTTCCAGAGGCTATGCCTCTGATTATCTCAAAGTTGACAGCATTTCAAACAGTCAGCAACCCTGTTTTAAACGAAACTGTGGTGATTGGTTGAAAAAGACAGCCTGAAGGCCTCCTGATCCAGGAAGCCACTTACACATATGACATCCTCCCCATACCCTTACTTCTTCAGATCCACTCAATACCAGTTTCTACCATGATAGTGCCCTCGGGAAATCAAACAATTAATAATGGCTGAGAAAAATGCAAAGTTAATTGATGCTTGTTCTATTATTCAATGAAAATTGTGGTTGCCCATGATAGATCTGCAACAGTATTTCTCTTCCTGTGTCTTCTTTTGTGGCACTGCAAAGTCTTTGGGTCAGAGAAAGTGATTCTCAGATGTATTTATTAAGTTTCTGGTCTAAATTAGTGCTTCTGTTGGAAAAACAAGAATTTTCTCCCAAATGTATTTTTTTTTCTTCATATCTTGAACATGCCTTATAGAAAATTAAAGTTGATTTAAAGATTTTAAGACTCAGAAAGTTGACTCAACCAAAATAAACCATACTATAATTTTAGACTTAGTTTATCTAATGTGATATTCTGTTACATCTTTACTTCCTAGACTAAAATGCCCTCTGCCATCAGACTTTTTTTTTCTAATAGATAATAATAAACGGTAAAAAAATTTCCTAACTTGCCTTTGCAGAAGCTACATATATAGCATCCCTAAATCTATTTCTGAAAAAAAGTTTCAAGGCCTCCAATCTTTTTTTTTTAACTCTTCTAGAACCTTCACATTTTATCACTTTTTAGTTTGTAAAATGGGCAGTCAGAAAAAGCATTGTTTTGATTTAACTCCCTCACTAAAGCCGTATGGATAAGTCACATTTGTCACCTTTTCCTTATTAAGCCTTTACTCCTGGATATCACAATTCTTTTGGTCCAGAGAATCACAGAGGGAATTTTCCATGTTGGCAGTACAACCTGAATTCTTCATGTGTGTTGTTGCTGTTGTGTTCTGGATATATATATATATATGTATACACACATATACACACTCTTGCTTTCTTCCTGTCCTAGTTGTGAGACTGCATTTGGGGAAAGGAAGGAAGGTGAACCCTCAGGAACAAAGGAGCGTTTGAAGGAGCGGAACGTGGAGACAGGATGTTCCAAGCATAACAGGGACATAAAAAGGAATGAAACATCATTTTGGACAAGCAGAAAAGGGGAGAGGAGACAAAAATGTTGAGTCGTTGGCAAGCACTAAATCAAAGAGGGGGGCCTTGAAGTCAAGGGCAATGCCTTCCATTATATCAATACAATTAATGGCATCCTTTTCAGTTATTTGCATTAACAGCAAAGTTAATGCCGGCAAAGATCAATGCTGAGATTAGTGATGTCCAAATCAACATGCTTTTAAGCAAATTATTTCCACTGTCTGAGTCCCTCTCCTAGTTAGTAGCATGAATCTTTGGTGGTGTCCGCAGCTCCATCAGTAGATGCCTCTTAAGGGCTGCTGTCTCTTAAATATAGTCCTCCTAACATTAGCACCACTTGCACAGTAAGCAGGAATATCAGGTCAATAGATCCACTCAGTGTGGATGTCCTGTACATCGGCAACCATGGCCAGAAGCAAAATGTTCCTTTTGCATTAGTGATAAATATTACTATTATTATTATTGAGAATATTTTAATTTCCTTTTCTCTTTGATCCTCTCTCACACAATCTGATTATTTTGCTTATTCCTTCTAAAAAAATGAGCCTGTTGTCTTGGAACATTAAACTCAAACAAATAAATCACACCAAATCCCATGAACCACCTCTACCCATTTTGCAAAGGCGAAGTAATCAGGCAGCTGTGTTCAGTATCAGGTCCATAATATGATGACAATGTCCTTCCTGCCAACAGGAGGCTTGGGAACTTAAGACTTTAAAAAGCAGATTCAAAAAGATGCCTTTGGGTGAGTGCTGCTGGGAATAAAGCTAAATCTGTGTGTCTCAAAGTGCTCCAAAAACTTCTCAAGGAAAATATCCTTGACAGCAGTGACCCAAAATATTCTGCATTTTTACTCAGTCTTGAGTACTCAGCTGAGTGCTGATCCCTATTCAGCTATTCCAATATAGTCTTCTCTGCCTTTGGGCCCTCTTATGGAACTCAGAAGTTCTCCAGCTTTGGTTCTGCCCCTACAAACATTTATCCTTGACAGACACCGAGTGCCTTTTGGCACTTTGAGCATGCACGATAGCCAGTGACGGTGCTCTCTGCAGCTCCACTGAGAGACACCCACAGTACTCAGTGTAGCTGCTGGCAACTCTGGGCTGCAAAGATGTTGGAGAGGGCTGATCAAAGGAATTTAGACAGCATTTTTCTACTGAAAAATCATTTAAAAAAAAAAAAAAAGCCTCTTTTTTTTTTTTTTCCAAGAGAAATCATCAGGGAAGTCTCTTAGATTCAGGCTTGAATTTCTTTTGAAAATTAGTGACAGTGGGAGAGAGAGAGAACTCTGGAATAGAAGGCTTTCAGGAAGTTATCAAAAAAATTCCTTTTTTGATGATCTGTCAGTTATTCTCTAGCATTTCCGTCTCTTTTTTAATCATTACAATAAATCTGTGTACTTTGTGAGTCAAATTTTCAATTTGAAAATTGGAGAGGATTGTATAGGAAACATCTTTTTAAACACCATTCTGTTGGAAGACATGGTTTCAAATTAATCTTAAGTGCAGACCATTGGCAAGATGGTTTTGCTGGTAATAATAGAATAAGGTTTTGATGATATAGCAGAGATATGGAAAATATACCCCGAGCCCTAAGACTGTGTATGAATGGAGCACTAGAGCTATCAATAGCAGTGGTATCAGTATGCTTTCTGATATCTGGATAGGCAGGTGGACCATGATGGACAACATATTTGGTTATCAGTTAGTAAAGGATAAACATTTCACAAAGAAAAATTTGTTACAATTAAATACTGTGGTTTTGGCACCTTGAAGAACTGTATGACCTACTTGGAGTCTAATTTCTTTTAATTTCTAGAGATCCTGTCACCTCCCTCACAAAGCAGCAATACCTACACATGGTATTTTGTGACACTAAGACATAGTGTCAGATAAGCAGAGTGCTTTCCTGCAACCCTTTTCATTCCTGATAGCCCCCAGCCCTTGCTGGGCTATTAAGGAAAGCCAGAGGAAGGTGAAGGGAACGTCTTTGGGCCCTGGTTTAATTCAGAGCACCTGCTGTCTTCCTGGGTGCCAGAATTGTACAGCCTTGTTGGGAGCCAGGATATAATAGCTGTGCCTGATAAATAGCAGCACTAAACGTGCTACAGCAAAGGTTTTCTGTACTATAATAATTGTAGGCGCTGACTTGGTGCAATATATCTTTGCCAGAGTGTAGTGACAGAATAAATAGCTGTTTTTAACTATAGGATCAGGAAAAGCTAATGCAGTGATTGAAGGAAAGTATCCAGCTAAATGTAGTCTGTCTTTGTTGTGCTGTCCTTCCAGCCCGGTTCTACCTGTGCAGAGGGGGTGACGGATGGACTCCAGCCTCGCTGGCATCCACTGCTCCTCCTGCACCCTGCAGGGCTGGTTCACACCCTGGGCACATTGTCGGGGCTGTGTCTGCCCCTGTGATGTCTCCTGGGCAAAGAGAAGGAGGAGGCAGAGAGCAGGCTGAGAAACCAAACGTTCCAGGAAGCTGTTGGAGGGGAAAAAAACCAAGGTCGTGAGTTCACAGTCTTTGCAATCTGGTCAGTCTTTGTTGGCCAGGAGAAAATTAATGTTTGTCCAGCCCAATTCCTGGCAGGATTTCCCTCACACAGAAGGGTGCCAGAATGGTTGGTCACCATGTTGACAGTCCTGCAGGGACCAGGATTGAGAGAGCTCTGGTATCTAAGCTAATGTCAACTATTTTTTCCTGACCATACCTGGGATACTTTGTCTTGCTCAGGTGGTTGTAGGATATTTCACAGTTACTTTTTTCCTTGTTGTGTTTTTTCTTGGAAATAGAATAAGCACAATACCAAAGAAGGGCTTTCATTGATACCATGCTTCCAGGCAACAGCCATCAGGAAAAAAAAAATCAGGTTTTGCAAAATGTTGTCAGGAAAGAGAATTCCTTGTGGAGAGTCTGCTTGGGATATAACAGATAAATATTTTCCTTCCTAGGCTCTGCAGTTTCATGTAAATCGATTTCTTATGAAAGATTAAGGTAGAATAGGAGGGACTAGCAAGGGCCCTTTGGACCACAGGCAAGCAAGAAGGGAGAGGCCTTGCTCCAGCTTGACTGTCACTGCAGCTGGCAGGAGGTCAAAGAAGGTGAAGCCTTTTACTTTCATCCAGGGGCTGACCCAAGACGAGGGTTTCCTCCCACCCTTTCCAGGGTAGTGTGTCATTTGCTCTGCCCTGCTTTGCAGAGTATTTTTCCTTCCACTTCTCTTTTCTGTGGCTTTGCCTGCTCTTGCTGCTTGTGCTGAGAGTACACTTTGCATAATTTATCTCTTTCCTAATGAGGAGATGAAGTTCTGGCTGCAGCTAATGGCACTGAATTAGCTCACCTGCAGTCTGAGCACTGGATCTCATTTACCAAATCTACTCTGCATGTCTGCAAGCTCCTGCCTGCCTTTGAGGTACACACCTTGGACATGCGGCTGGACGGTCAAGAGAGTGTTCAGAGGGGAAGGAAAAGTTTTTATTCAGCTGAGACTCCGGTGTTTGAATTTTAAGTTGATCCTGATGCTACAGTGAATGCCATACTCTTCTGAGTCTGCCTTGAGTGGAATTACAAACAAACTACCCTCACCCAGGACCAGCAGACCCAGAAAGAAAAGGTCTGCTTGAACATCAGATCTGGTAATCACTGTACATGCATCCTTTTCATGCACACAAGCACTGTGCTTCAGGCAGGCCAAGGAAGCCTGCACACTGATAGAGCTTTAATTGGTTGTAGTGACTTGCAAATGTGCTTCTCCTACAGCAAGGAAAAAGTAAACAAAAAAAAAATTCATTGAGGAGAGATTGGGGTTTGGAACTTAAAAAAGCACACCAAACCAAATCCAAATGAACCAGTCTAAAAGGTAACCAAATCCAGCAGCATTTCCTCTGTAAGGCATCAAAACCTACGGATGATTGTAGGAACATTTTAAAAGGTAGGAAATGAATCCACGAAAACTTGGTGACCATCATCTTATTCAAGAAGTCAAAATTTCATTAATTTGGTCAAAGAGTGCAGGAATCCTTGGAATTTTCAGGATATTTAAAATGGGGCTCTTGGTTCTTGGCTATGAATGCCATCCTTATACCCTGTCTGTGGGGCAAGGGGTGGCAAGTAGAATACAATTCTGTGTTCATGCTGCACACATCAGTCTAAATTCCATTATAGTCTTGTAGGGGGGTTTTATGTAAGAACAAGCATAGAATCCTGTTGAGTCAAACTAGAGATTCACAGAGTAGCAGAATGTCTGACTGTGGCAAGGGGCACACTCTCAAGGAAAAGGTACCAAAAAGAAAGTCACCTGAGAGTGATGGCACTGCTTCATTAAACACCTGTATTTTGGGCAGTGCTGCCATGCCTATAAAGCATCCTCATCATCACAGAAAAAAATTAGGGATTTTGACCAAACTTGTTCCATAAGCAGCAGAGAGAAAGTGACATCTCAGGAAGATAGGGGCTATCTTACCCTAAGACATGTAACTTTTCCTGGCCAAAATCATCTGATGTTTTAACTGAAATTTCCTCAAAACTGAGTAAAAGATTTTCTGAGTGAAGTGCTTTAATACTGTTGTCATACCTTTACTCATTCTTTTCTTCTGCACACTAAGCAGGAACAATCCTTTCAACTGTTTCTTGTGGGAAGTGTTTTCTCAGCCTCTAACTCGTGCTCCTCGGAATTCACTGATCAATCCAAACATTTCTTCAAGGAGACTGCCAAACCTTGGTTCAGCTGGGGCTTTTTCAGTACAAAAGGGTGTAAAAACTGTTCACCTTTTTTCTCCTATAGTCTAGTTTTGTCCACTTGAGTTAGGAGGCATAGTGAACAGTGTTAATGCACTGCCCTGTGCTTAAAGACTGCATCAGTGCCACTAGAGGATATTAAATATTTAATGGTTCGTTCTTGTTTCTTTTCTCATCATACTGTACAATTTCAGCATCTTGTGCAACCTAGCATAGGTTGCTTTAGATAATAATGACTGGCTCATGTAAGGCAGAAGAACTCTTGGATCATTCCTGTGGTCTTTTCTGGCCTTAACTTTTTTGAATCTTCTGTTGTATTTGCTTGTGTTTCTGATGCACTCATATGTATCCACACGTGTGATGCATGTTAATGCTGATAACTACTTGTACAGCTGTCCTTATGGCAATCATTACACTTGTTTTTGTGGTTGCACTTACACATAAATCCATGTGTCCCTGTGTATGTGAAAAACATCCATAGAGACAACACCTGGAAGCACCCAAGTGTTTTCCACTCCAAGGATTAGGGTCTGGGTTTGGCCCAGCTGTCTCTGTTACGGGAAGGAAGGAATGGAACTGGGGGTAGATCCTTGAAAAAACTGATCTTCTTCTTTACCTTTGCAATCCTTAAAGAGTGATGGCTGCAGAATTAGTTTAGCATTTTTCCAGCACACCCAAATTGTCCCTAGATGAGAGCAGGCAGGCAGAGGGGTAGAGCCATTTTGCTGCCCCTAGCAATGTTCTTCTCTGGGCAAGTGACCAGGTCTCTGGCCAGAGCTATCCCTACATACACCTGCAAGTGTTTAGATAGGAATTTCATCACACCATATCAGTGAAAACCATCCTCCAGGACAAACATGTGCAGGAGAGTAGCAGTCCCAACAGCAGCTTAAATACCAGGAAAATTGCCAGACCCTGCTGCATGCTAGACATATGCTGAAAGCATCTCTAGACCATGATGAGATCCATGAATCCCTGGGCTTCATTTCCTTCCAGCCCCCTGTTCATATTCATGAGTTCAGTGGCTTTCAACATAGGTTTTGTTCCATCTTCTGTTCTCCTTTCCAAGGCAAGAGAACTGCAGGCACACTGAATTCACAGACTTTGTGTATTTTTGAGTTAGAAAGAAAATGTTGGAAAATGGGAACCACTTGTGGTTCTGGATAGTCTCTCTGTTTTATTGGGGTTTTTTTTGGATTACCTATCACCACTTCTACCCTTCTAGTCTCCCCCTCCTCCTTGCCTTTTGGGAGCAAAATCTCTAAGCACGGAGACAAAAATTGTACTGGAAATCAACAACTGGGTACTTGCTCTGTAAATTTCAAATGCTGATGCATTTCTGTGTTAGCCAAAAATAGCAACGAAACCAACAATAATAACAACAACAAAATGTTTAATGCAAATCACTTGCCACTGACTCTTTTCCAAAACAGTAACATTTACTCTATAGTGCAGTGCAGCTGGCTGCTGGCCCCCTGTGGAGATTTCTGACTAAGGTACCATTTAGAAACGATTTGGCTGATCCATCTTATGTATTTTTGGCAGATCTTTTTCCTCATTTCTTCTTTACTAAGAAATTATGACAGATGAGCCTCAGATAACAGATATCATCTGCTGGATTCTCCTAGGGGATTATTTTAAACCTAGGCTACCTGTAGATGTCCCATTCATCCTTTGGATACCTGTCCCAAGATCAGACAGACTGTGGCAATCCTATCAGTAAACTCCAGGGCACCTCCTCTGGGATTCTCCAGTACTGGTAAAATTCAGGTTCTGCTGAAATCAGTGGCCAAGCTCTGGCAACACTTTGTGTCCAAACCCTGTTCATCCGCAGGATGATTCTCAGACTATGGAGATTCCAATTGCATCATTTCTTTATCAATTCATCCCATCTTCACTGACACTTTCTTCTCATCAAACTTTATTCCATATTTCTAACTGGAGTCAGTATTAAGTTTAACTCAGGTTGCAATTCAATCCCTTAGCAATGTGACTTATTCTCAAGGAGTGCCATTATTTTGTGAGGTAACTCCAGAAGGAGCTGGATACAATTAATTTAGGTGTCTTGCCTAATGAAAACTGTGGTTAAATCAAATCCTTTGGGAAACATAAGGCTGCGTCCAACACTCTCTATTCCCTCTCCAGCTGCCCATTGTTGTACTGTCTCTATCTGTACCTTCATAATACGCAGGTGAAAAAAGAGTTCATCTATTGTGACCTTCATGTAGTCACCTAATCTCAGTGCTAGAGTTCCTGGAACTTTCCATCCTTTCCTATCCATCATCTCTGCTTACACTGTGGAGTCTTTAGGCAGCTTAAGCTTCCTGGTAGCACTAAAATATAAATCATAAATTATATTAAGGTCATCTCTCCTCTCCAATATTTTATTTAAACAAAATATATATGTTTTCTCAGCTGCTTTTACACCATTGTTATCTTACCCTTTTCAGGCTAAAATGAGAGCTGTTACTGAATTACATTCAACACACATAAACTTTAGGTGCCTGGAAGTAAAGTGCTAAGGTTAATCTGGTGATCTAGATATTTCTATAGACAATGGAGGAAAAGGACCATCGCAGAATAAAGTTTGTCTTGTATATTATGAAACTATGACTAAGAACAAAAGAAAGATTTCTTTGGAGGTATGTGCATCTCTTTATTTGATCATGGAAGGAATTGCAATGATTAGGTTAAACTAAATACTACACTGTTAAAATTCCAATTGACAGAGATTAAATGAATCATATGTTAAATACGCACAGTTCTTACTGTGTCTGTGTTTTATCCAGTGCCCTGGATAAGCATGACATTTCTGCTTCTATATTTTCTAATTCAGACCCATTTTTCTTGTTAATAGTCTTCTCTTTCCCTTACAAGCACAGGACATCATTGTTGGAAGTATCATTTTTAAACAGGTGTTGTTGTAACAGACCCTAAGACACAAAATGCAGCGTGTAAGGCTGGAAATGCCTGTGAATCATAAAACATTTCTTCTCATCTCGAGTTTACCATACATTTCAGCCCAAAATTTCTCTGTGTTAACTTTCCTATTAAATGAAAACAACCCACTTACACATCTCTGTTTCCCCCTCAAAGATATTTTTGTTGATGTGTTTGAAACTTTGAGATTACACTGATCTTTCTGAAGGTTGAGAAATTAGCACTGTTTTACCAAAGTCACTCTAAGGATATCTGCTATTTTTGCTTCATTTCACACATCATGTGGTGATTCTTGAAGGTGTAGTCTATGACATAGAGTGACATGATTATGCAAAGTTTGCCAAATATATTTTAGACAAAGATTCATTACCAAGAAGCTCGAGTAACCTTCCATGATAGACAGTAAGATAAAGTATTTCAGAGGTTTTGTTTTAAAATAATTAGATTTTAGAGGTGGCTGCCTATATATTATACATATAGCATTTTGCACATGATTCTTTCAATAAACTCAAAAAGAAATGCATTGTCCAAAACCCACTGACATTAAAGAGAAGCTCTCTGACTTGAAACCTATCTGTCTTAACAAGAATGAACTCAGACATGCTAATTTAACATTTTACTCTTCTATTTTCTTTCTTTGCTTATCACACATGTTCTTTCTCTCTCATATTCTAGTTTAAAAAGTACAGTCTTATAAGATTTACAATGATGCATTTTTTTGTTTTTCTTCTTCTGTTAACTTATTGTCTGGCTATAAACTCATGATAAATTTCAGACGTAAAATGTGCCAAAGTCTACAAACCCAGTGGATCACCACATGGGATGAATAAAAAGCAGAGCTACTATTTTTCTGCCCTTGGAACTAATCAGCATCCGCAGCTCATGTCTCCTTTATACTCTGGATACTCAGGCATGAACAGAAGATGGTTACATTTCAGGGTGTCTACTTATGTCTCACTTATTATTAATTTCTCTCTAAAACACTTCTCTTCGCTACAAACTGTAGATCAAAGTGATTCAGATGCTACCTGGATCCTCCTAAATTCCAGGTAGCACTATGGGGAGGGTTAACTGCATACATGTACAGGACTGACCTGCCTCTCAACAGGGCAAACATGCATCTTTACTGGCTCAGCTTGAGTTGATCCTGCCTTCTACTGAGGGAAACCAACCTTTGGAGCTCCCTTCCAGCCTTATTCTCTCTGATTTCCTTCAGGGAAAAGGAAGCTAGCCAAAGCAATTTAGGGTGGGGTCTCTGGAGAATGCAGTATACTTTCTGCAAAGGGCAAAGCAAGGAAGAACTCATTCTGCTAAAGTTATTCAATGCTATCCCCTGCCAACATTTACTTAATTATCTTTCTGTTCTATAATGGCAATTGAGTTACGGCTCTTTCCTGGAACTTCTATATCCTTCCCCAGTGAATGTGTTTGTGTGTGTGTTTTAAAGAAGAATAAATTGAGTCCAATCAGTTCTGCTTTGCCCAAGGCAGAATTTATGATGGCCTTGTTGGGGAAAGAAGCCACGAGGCAGGACAGGACAGTATTGTTGCTATATTTTAGCTGTTAAATATGCATCATAAACTGAATGCTCTTCTCTCCATACTCTTCAAAATCTGTCTCAGGGATATTGTTGCCTCTTGTCGGATCGTGCACTGCCTAAATGTTTTGTTCTTCTGTACTTGCTCAGCTCCTCCAAATTACTTCAGTCCTTGTGATCTGCATTCACCCAGACCTCAGGCACACACATGGGACGTTTCAACTCCATCCCCTCACTACAGAGTCAGTTTGATGTCCATATAAAAAAAAAAAAAGGGTGATCCCCTGCACAGCACATCTGCTTGGTGAACTGAAGGCATCATTTTCTCTACCATCAACTTTCTTCTGTGTTACTTTGGAGAAGACAGCTGGATGAGAATCTCCTCAGCTAATCTTAGTGCTAGTAAAAGGGAAGGTTCTCAGTAGAGGTTACTATTCATAGCTCTCTATCATCAATAGGGAGACACAGGCACCTTTGTAAGCCTTTGGATGATGCCTCTTGCAGCACAGAATGATTCACTGCTTGGGGCACCTGACTGTTGATGATTCTGCAAGTGGAGATGCCTAGAACAAACCTGGTGTCTGAGCTTTGCTGGTTAGATTTAAAGTGAGCTGAATCTGCATATCTGACAAATGAGAATGGGCTGACTGCTTGAGAGATGTTTGAAGGATATGTACACTCCAAGTTATTGATCAGTTGGTATTTCAGTGAGGCCATAGTAGATACTGAGGATTTATACCTTTTTCTCCTCCAAGAGCTTTTCCCAAGATCTCCTAGTTAATATTACAAGTTGCTATCAAAGTCAGTTTACTCCTCACTTTCATAGCCTACACTGATATAATTACAGAAACACTGCTCCTGCAACAGCTCTAAGAAAGCCATCAGCCATCAGCTGAGTGCATGAGTAACAGCATAAAAGAACAAAAATTATAATAATTTTCCTTGCAGGAGAGTTTTGAGAATTAGGATGCAAGGAAGCCCTAAATTTCAAGTTTTAGAGGGTTCTTCCAGTTCTAATTTTTAGAGATGATTTTCACATGTTATTATTAATGCTTCTCTGCTGCATGAGGAGACCCATGTTGGGATAAAGGTCTGCTGTGCTGCCTTTTATCAGAAGAGAATGCAGTCATGGCAATATAATGCCAGTAAAGAAAGAAAAGATGAAATATTTTGTCAGTTACTGATAGTGTGATCAGGAAAAAAAAAAAAAAGCCACTTAAAGAAACACTTGACAACCTTCCCTCCAACTCCTTAGTAATGAATAGTTTCCAGCTCCCAAACAAGAACAGACAGAGTGTAACTGAATATAGGCCCAAGGTGCCTTTGCACTAATCTTCATGTCCTAAGGTTATTTGGCTTTAGTTTTATTTAGTGTCAAGTTTTACTTCTATAAAGAGAAAAAAGGGGGGAAAAAAAGAAAATAAAAAAGGTAGAGCTGATGAATTTCCCTCTTCCTATGGAATGAAATGCCAGTACCTGTTGAGCTGCATCTTCATCGCTGCCTTGGGGGTATTTGATTTCATGAATCTGATTAAATTATTCTGCTTTCAGTATTTCTTTAATATTGCTTTATAAAATATACTCCTAGTGGCTTCAGTAGTGAGAGCACTTGCTGTACTTTCTTTAAAGCTTGCACTGTCTCTCCTGAGACTGGGGGAACGAGCCCTTATTAAAGAGTTCAGTCATAAAAGCTTCTTCCTCTAGGAGAAGTGCTTTGAAACAACTGAAACACACACATACTTTTTCACTATGATTACAGAGGCACCCATATTAATGCCTTTACTATATGGACATCTCTGATTTCATTGGCAGAAAACCTCCTTTTGCAAAAATTTCAGAACATTGTCATCTGATCAAAGTCACTAACTGATGGGAGACCATTTCCCCCCCCAGTGGTGAATACCTGGAATTTGTTCTGTGTTGAAACGTTGCATTTTTATATCATGGGGGTTTCTGAGGATCTGACCTTATGTAAGGTAAGGCACTGCATGAACATTCAGTGAGGGACTGTCCTGGTGGCAAGGAGTGTGTAGCCCTCATGAGCAGCACAGGTAAAATCAAAGTGGATGGAAAAAAATTGAGAGAGGGGATTAAGTAAGGCCAAAGTGAGGGCCAAAGGAGGGGCAGAGCTGAAGGAAAAAAAACCCTTCCTTCTCCCCTGCTTGCCCAGTACTGCTGTACTGTTATAGCTAAAGATCCTGTTCAAACAGAAAATTATCTGTCCTGTTGCTGTACTGTGCCCTTTGATCTGCTATCAGTTCTGGCCATGGCAGCTAAGGACATTGGGCCTTTAAAACCACATGAAAGTTCTAGGAGCAAAAGTTTCAAGGCAAGTCTTTGAAGCTGAAAGTAAAGAACCTAGCTCTTCTCTTTTCTGTGCATTACCCCTAGAACACATAAAGCATGAACAAAATGTTTTATAATATACTGCTCGTAGAATATATTCCAGTGTACTGAAAAGACTGGTTCCTGATCAGTCTCTATCCTCCTCAGTCTGATTCACATGCTCATAGAAATTTCTGCTCTTTTTACGACTTGCATGCATGCAGTATGATGTGCAGGGAAACATGACCCTGTCTTCTACCTGGTTCTTAACTGGGAAATCATCCATCTTATTGCTGCTGATGAAAGCCCTTTATTGCTATTAAATGTCTGCAAATAACACCTAAATTGCATTGCTTCTCTGAGGCACTTATTATATACCTATATAAATGTATATAATAATTGTTAGGAGCGACTCACGCATCTACTGCTGGTTTGCAAGATAAATGACATTAATCAATAGGATGCCTACAGAACTTTTGGTGAGTCATTTGTTATGTTAATTGAACCACTTAAAGTAAACTGTCAATGAACAGAGATTTTTGACAGCTGAGATGAGACGTGGGGCTAATTAGTCAGTTGCTATTAAAGAAAAAAAACTGTCCAATTTTAATAATGTAATGTTTAAGAGAGAAGATAATGTTAATCATCTGACCAGACCTCTCTCCCAGAGGATACAGTAGCCCATCACAAAAATCAAGTTTCTCTTGGAAGCAAACAAAACAAATGGCTGGCTGTGCAGAGATGACAACCTTTGCAAGAGAGCTGATGTGTCCCATAGGTTACAGAGAACTTTTTAATTAATACACAAAAGCCCAACTTCTGCTCTAAATTACCTGTGTCCTTTTAGATCAATCCCCTTGTTTTCGCTCAAAGTATTTTGCATTCATGCTGGCAGCAATGAGATCATTGGGTCTGACTGTGAGGCTGAATCCTAACCTACAAATCAAATGGATTGATCAGATACATACACTGTCTAGAAGGCATGAGCAGCATTTTGGCAGCCCTTTGGAGCTGGGTTATAGAGGATGTAACTGCATGAAGTTGCTACTGAGAGCAACAGGAAAAACTTAAAAATATGGCACCCCTCTTTCTGTGATAGTTTCCAGAGTTTGTAAACTCCTCCATTGTTTTTCAGTGCTGCCACCATCACTCTTGAAATTGAGGAAGCCACAGCAGCAGAAGGCTTTGGAAAAGAAGGGTTTTGGTCTTAAAGCACAACAGAAACTTTCTAATTCTTTCTAATTCAAAGTCGAAACACTTTGAAAGAACTTACTGTTCCTTACGTGCTCAGCTGCTGTATGGGATAAATAGTTAATCTTGATTCCATTGAGGGCATGCCAGAACCCCTGTTGCCTTAAACAGGACTGTGACTTACAGATGTTAGTACATCCCACCCTGAGGTGGCCACAATTCTGTAGCGAATGAACTGCGACTCTGGCACTGTAGCAAGTGTCAGTAGCAATCACCAGTTAACCAACTTACCACTAAAACTCTCTCTTTTATGCTTGCCAAAAAAGTAGTGAAGACAATTTACCTTTAATTGCAATTTTTTTTTTTCTTAATGACAGCCATCAAGGTTGTGTGGAATCAGAGCTGTCTCATTTGCTCAGTGCAAGCATTGCAAGGAAAATAAAATGACCTAGCCAGCCAATCATCTTAAATGTTGCCATTCAAATTTTCCTTAAAATAACATTATAAAATTAAGGCAAACTCTTGAATGTGTTGAGGAAATAAAGCGTTTCTATTGCTACTGGTGTTAATTTCTATTAAAAGCAAGTGTGAGCCAGAAACTTCAATCTCGATTTCCTTCTGGTTTTATAACTGTTCTTGGAAATTACTAGACTTCACAAAGCGCATTTGGAAGAAAATTGATTTTTGTAGCTTTAAATTTTCAGGCTTTTAAAGTTAACTGCATGGTACAGGTACCTGAAGTTAATACATGTCAGTAACCAAAGGAAAAGTATTCAAAGCAGCTTTTCAAAGTACTAAGTAACAAGAAAGTAGTTAATGTACAGCAATACTGTAGAATGGCCAGGTTTCTTTGTCTTTTAGTCTACTTGGGTAAATATGCCCCTATGCCTCTACCATGATAGTACCTATATTTTTATGTGCCATAGCAATATTAAAAAGCAAAAGAAATTATTTCTGTGGGTTGGCTGTTGCCATTTTTCTGTCACTCTGGCATCACCCTTGAACACATTCACACATGCATGCATGCATGTTATTCCACAGACTTTGACTAAGATACAATGAACTGCATTTCCAGGACCAAGAGAAACAGCACTTCTCTTCAGCAACTTCCCAGGCTGACTTGTAATCCAGTGAAAGAGTTGTCACAAATCCCACAAATTAGGAACTGGGGTTTCCACAAGCTCAGAGTGTTGAGATGTTTTTTGCTGCTGCTTGTAGATGGAGATAGGGTGACACAGACCTCACCATGGGGGAATGTTCAGCTTTCTCCAAGGCAGTTCAGCTTAAGCAAGCATGAAGCACAAGCCTCATCACCCAAACCTCCAGACCTACTTAATCTGACAGGTCTGAAATAGATCAAAGCCTACCAGCTCTTTCCTTTCTCTCTGCTTTCTGGTGTTCTGGCACTTAGTGTCTTGCCCTGTCTGGAGCACTGTCTGATTGGAGTGGGTGATGCCCTGTGAATTGAAGGGTTAGTGAGGGCTGAGGAATGTGAAGTGGACATGGCAAGTCTTCGGATTGAGTGAACAAACTGAATGACCTGTGAGGCAAGGGAAACCTAAAAAAAAAAAAAAAAAAAAGTGGTGGTTTCAGAAGCACTGAAGCCTTTGCCTCAAGCTGAGACCAGCTTTCCCCTTTCCCCTCTGTGTCAAAGTTAAAGAGATGAGAAACCACTGTAGGATGGGTCTGTGGCAGGCACTCAGATCAGGCTCAAAATCTGTCCTGGGTCCAGCTGATTGGTTGAGTGTATCCTGTGCTGTAGCTCACTCAGAGCTCAGGCATGGCCTTCAATTGCTTAGGACAGGTTTCTTGCCCAGAACCCAGCTGATTTCTTGAGGACCTTTCAAATCCAATTTTACATGATTCTGTGCAGGAGGATTTATCGCAGTCAGGGACTCTTCAGCATTCCCCTTTTAATCAACAGAAGATACAAATCTTTCAGGGCCTCCTCTGGCCATTTGTCTGGTTTTAGGAACATACATTTTTAGCTTTTGACATCTGCATTGTGCTTTCCCAAATGACAGCTATTGGAAGAAGGAAGGTGAAAACCTGTTTGTTTTAATCTCTCCTTACATCCTTGCTCTATGCTATGGCAGCTTCCTGTTTTATTGGATATCCAGAAATGTGTTGGTTTAAGGAGTGTTCAAATTTCAAACTTTTCCTTTTCCATCTAAAGAAAAAACCACACACATTTTGATACAGGATTTTGATTCAAAGAGTTACTAATTTTTGTTTTAAAAAAAGAGGCTATTTGGCTGATTCTTGTTCTCAACTGCAAACCCTGACCCTCATCTACAGTTTATTTCCTTGCTTTTTCACTAATGCTAAGCAACTTTGAAAGAGATTCATGAATACAGTGGTGTGGGGAATAGGAATCCTGGGGCAAAAGGCAGGGGTGTTCAAGTGTGGAGTAGGAAATGAGATTTCTTTCACCTTTACCGAGTACAAGGATTTCAAATCCAAACATTGGCATCTATATGGGTTGAGAGGATCCTGCCTAAGAATAATCTAGAAAACTCCAAATACTTCTTCAACTGATCTCCAGACTTATAACGTATGCATCAGAAGTCAGGCTATGCCTTGAAATCTGGGTGGGCTTGAAATCTGAAGTAGCCTTAATCTCTTTAATGACCTCAACCCTCCCAAATTTTGCTGAGAAAAAAGAAAAAAAAAAAAAAAAGGGTGTGAAAAAGGATCCAACTTTACAGTCTTGACCTATTTCTAATCCTGTTCTGATTGCTATTTACTGGGCTCCTTTCCAAACATACTGTTTACTTTAGGGCTGATTTTTCTCCATCCAGATTAAAATTCCAGTGAGTTTCCCTCATTCCTTTAGACTGTAACCCCAAAAGGGCCCTGGTATTTTATTCAGAATATAGTAGCTGGATAATGATGCTCTCAGCAACTGGCCGAAACCAGGCAGTTTGTGTATGAGGAGCTCGTATGCACACAGAAGCACACGGGAGCTCATGCACACCGCCCTGCAAACTGCCTCATGCACACACACATGCAGACAAACGTGCATGCCCATGGTTCCTTCTATGCTATGCACATATGGACTAAACAATTACACTCACCTATGAGCCTGTCACAAGGCAACAGAAATGCCAGCTGCCTTTGAAGTTTCCCGAAGAGCAGGAAAACGAGTCAACAGTGCTGGCCAACATCACATCATTAATCATCTATTAGCTGAGGTTGTGTGCTCCTGTCACCTGTCACTTTGTAATGCATGCAAATCACTCCAAGAGTAACATTTTCAGCCTGACATTTCCAGGGCCAGAGCTGGGATCAGCCTGCTCTTTGTATTCAAGATTAAAAGGAAGTGGAGAAACAAGTGGTGAGATTGCTGGAAGGAGACAGGGAGAACAAGAGAAATAAGAAAAGCAATGAAAAATTGGTCAGGAGAGATGAGTTTAAAAATAGAAAGCTAAAATTGTGAATTTTTTGCATATGACCAGGAACTACTCTGTTTAAAAACCTACCTCTGCTCTCCAGCTCTTAAAGGAAGTTAACCATAAAGATGGCACTGTTTTCCTGATAAACTGTGTAGAAAGGGAGAGTACTTTCTATACTTTTTTCTTTATTTGTAACTTACAAATTTGTAATCTGATTTAGATTTAGAAATCTTTATCTGAACTGTTTGCTATAAGTTACCATTATGGTCAATATATGGAAATAGGATTTTTTTTAATACAATTCTTCAATCTCTGTATTAGATACATATGTTAGGAAAAAATAAATTGTGAATTAAGTGCATGGAAATGTCTAATTCTCTTGTTAGTCTGGCAAGGGAGTTGAGAGTGACTGGGTGAGATAGACACGAGTACTGTAGGTATCTATGTTTACTGAGTTGAACCTCATTCCTATTGATTTTTAACTCAGTTTGACTTCTGATGATTCAGAAGAGACAGAAAGGGTCATACCAAACCAACTTCCTCTATTATTTTTGTCATGACTCTTGAAAAGATAGAGTAATATAAACTCCTCATCTGACCAACTGATCTCCTCCTAGATCTGACCAATCTAAAAATGCCACATTAAGTCTTGAATATCTGTATTATGCACTATGTTCATTAACCAGAAACCTTTTCAGTAAATTAGTGTTGCATGACCAGCTTCTCCAGAAAGACCCACTCTTTTACTTACAATCCTCCCCTGCCGTAGGTTATACCTGAACAAATGTCAGTGTTGCAACAGTCTCTGCAGCAGACTGTGAAGAGAAAAAGATGATTTGGAGATTAAATAAATCTCAATATTAAATAAATACCTGAGATAAATCAGATGGAGATGTCTGGTAGTTCAGGTAGAGGTGTTCAGGATTGTATCTCAAGATAGGTAAAAGTTCCCACCTTCATGTCTGCCTTTCATAAGACATTTATCCCAGCTTTCTCTCCAACCCCTCCTTCCCTTTTCTCTCCAACCCATTCCTTTCCTTTTTGCTATTTTCATTGTCCACTTTACAAAATATGTCTGCCCATTTCCATGTCCATCCTTATTGAATGAACATGTTAAACAAAGACATCCTCACATGGATGGACTTTGCTTCCATGTGGCCACAGGACACCCTCTGACTGAAAAAATATAGGGAGTCACAGTCATTTCTGCTGTGGCTCCTCTCTGGTGCTCTCTGCTGTAGAGAGACATAAAGGTGGACACTGATTAATCCTGCATATACTGGTAGGGAAGCAGTTCTGGGGAACTGGAATAAGGCATCAGCAGTCCTCACCAAGATTCAGTTACCTGTTCCCTGTCTTTGTCTTCTGAGGAAGCAGAGTACAGAAATTTTCTTTCCCATTTAAAACCTACACTTTCTTTCTTTTCTCTGTTGAGGTAAATCAGCTTTATTCTTAATTCCTTTGCTGTGTGTGAAAGGATATACCTTTCTGCAGGGAACATAAGGGAAACATCTCATCTGTGGAGGCTAAATTAGGGTGCAGCACTCCAGGCATAGAGGGGCAATATCCTCAGCTAGCCCACAGGATATGTATTTGCAGGAGATTTTGAGCCTTATTTCTTTGGATAGATAAACTGCAGATCATGAGGGCAATTAATCATGGACTCATGGACGAGTACATCTGGAAGGGACCTCAAGAGGTCATCTCATCCATCCCCCAGCACGGAGGCAGGATAAATGTGCACAGACCATCCCTGACAGATGTGTGTCTGTTTCTCTCTGCTTCCACTCTGGATGCTTGCACACCATTATCCGTCTAGAGAAGAAGCAGATTTAAAACTATGGGGAGAAGAAAAAAAATATCACTTTTTAAGCCTGAAGATTTCCCCCTTAGTGTCTCTTGGGGCCTGAATCCACTTTTTGGCAAGAGAAAGATCCAATCCTCACTGTAAAATCTTATGAAGCGAAAGAAGTGTGAGCAATTTGCTCGTTTTGTAGCCCAGGTTCTGTTCCAAGATGTAAGACCTTTTTGATTGCTAGTTCAGTAGAAAAGCTCAAAATTAAATCTTATCTGGATGTGTGCATGTGGAAAAAAAAAGAAAAAGAGAGCGAGAGCAAAGGAGAAGGAGAAAAAAATTAAGTAAAAAAAAAGTGAAGAGAAAGAGACATAATGGATGGAAAAATATAAAATGTGTAAGACAAAAGGGAAAATGCAGAGAGGGGCAGGGACTGACTTGAAAGTAAGAATGAAGAAACAGGAGGAACAGAGTACATACAGGCTGAAGTGAGAATGCAGAGAAATGCAAGTTTTTAAGCTGGCCATTTCTAACAGAGAGATCAGAAAGACTTTTTGTTGTTGTTGTCCTTAAGTGACTTCTCCCACTGGCTAACATCTCATTTTATGGTAGGTAAATAAGCCTGCCTAATTGGTCCCTTGTTCAAGAATGGGAATATAGAGCTGAGCCTGCTCCTTCTGAAGTGGGATCTTGTCCAATTTATGGTCTTAGCAGATGTGATCTCTTCAGGGTTCCACTGTAATGATAAATTGAAACATTTGAATGCTGCGTTCCCAGGTCTGGGCATCCAGCTTTGAGAGTGGGGAGAGAGAATCTGATCAACTTTCCTTCTCAAATGACAAATTGTGGTTTCCAGAAACATGACTTAGTCCCATTTGCAAGCCTAACAGTTGCTGAGGCCAAGAGTGGGCTGGGTGAAGAAGGATGCACCAAGGTCACTTGAATCTGAAGGTCTCTGGTCTGGGAGAAAAGATCTCCTTTGACAAGGAAAGTCGGGAAGTGCACCTTGACTCAGAAACACTTTAAATTAAGGTGACACTTACAAACACTTTATTAATAATTAATAAGTGATTAATTAAAATTACTTTTTAGCTGATAAATAGCTTGAAGACACATTAAAGCATGTTTCAGAAAGACATGGATAAATATTTTTATGCATTCTCATTTATAAATGCTTAGTAATGGGCTCTCAACTTTCAGGTGTCTCGGCATCATTTATCCCCATCATCCTGGTGGCATGCTATAGAGACATCTTATAATCATTTATTTTCAAAATTTGTTCCTATTAATCATGTATTAATTATTATTAAGAAAACATTTGTGCACACTTCTCTTAATCTGAATTCTTGCTTGACTGGTTTTCCTAGAAGTGTGGAGGAACACCCAGCTTGCACAGTTCATCACGTACTCCAGAGCTAGGCAGGTATAAAATGGTAGTTCAAGAGACCACCTCAGCTTACCCTAGCTAAGGATTGAGTCTAGGCTGCTCTGCCCTTCCTCTGTTTTTCCCTGAGGAGCAAGGGGAGAAGCTACAAGGATGCGTGGGCATGGCTACCAGTGCTGAGCCTCTGTAGTGTCTGGGCATTACAGGATGGGAACTCATTGCTGAAATCCATCCTCCTGTGCACAGAGCAATGTGTTTTCCTCCTGTCTGGTGGGTGGCAAACCAAAGCACAGATGCACAGAAATACAGATCTTGGAAGTTTTTTAGGCACCTATGGAAATTAATGAGCTTGCAGCTGAAAATGGCTAATGACTTATCCGCAGCTCAGCCCCATGCTGGTTCTTCACCTACTGGGTTGTTCTGCTGCAAGGTCAGGACTGGTCTGTCAGTGAAGTGTGTACAGAGAGAGGGAGGAGATGGGCTGTGTAAATTCTTTACACCAGGCTTTGACTGAACCTGTTCCTCCATCAAAGTTAGAGCAGCATGGAGGGTACTGTTATTTATACCAGCCTTAAGGACTGAAACAACATGGGAATACCTACGTCAGTGGTGAGAGCGACTGTAAAATTATCCCTAAATCACTCAATGAATTTCCAGAGCCAGACTGATTATTTCAATAACTAGCAATAGAGCACTAGACAGGACTACCCAACTGATGATTTTTTGATGAGTTTAAGCCATGAGTTTAAGTGGTTCTTAGCCTGAGCTTCGAGTCCCTTGCCTTTAAGACCCCTCAATATCAACCTGAGAGGTGGGAGACTAAAGGAGTAACTATAAGACCAAGTACTAGAGACCATATTTGCACAATACCTTGATCTTCCAATCAGCAAACAGCTGGAGGATCTCTGCTCTGTCCTACATGGACCAGGTAAATCATAAATAGAAGCTGTCTTAGCTTAGAACTTTCTTCAGATAAGAATGTCAATTTATTCACTATGCATTAATGGTGGGAGAAGTCAATATTCAAAAACACTTTTCCAGGAAAGATTTTTTCAGAAACACACATTCCTTGGAAAATGAAAAAACAGCAGAACCTATCTCCTTGCAGTTTCTTGTGATTACTTTCTCTCATGTCTGTCAAGCTGCAAATGAAACCTCCTGTGCCAATTGGTTCAAAGTTACTGAGGGAAAAGAGAGAGAGATGTAAATAGACATTAAGATATAGAGTAATCACAAAATCCCTCATTTCTTTAGGAAACCAAACTAAAAATAATTTGAAAATTAATTCAAAGTTTCCTGTGTCTGTCCCTGGTGCCTAAGCAAAGCTCTGTGACAACAGACCATTGTGCAGGACACAATAGCCCTGTGACTCCTGAATTGAATTTGTTCTGCCTGTTCATGGCCAGTTTGCAGTCAATTTTTATGCCTGTTGCATAAAAGAATCATTTTTCACAGACAACGATTTCTCCATGAGCCACTGTGGAATATGCACAGTGCAGTGACTTGCTGAATTCATAATTACCAATGCTCCTACTGGAAACACACAACTGCAAAAGTTATGCTCTTCCAGGCAGAGAACACAAACAATTTATCTGCCTGCCTAGGTTCTTGTATTCCCTGCGCCAGGCTGTGGAGTGCCTGTTGATCATTACTCGACCTACTGTCTCAAAAACTTTGGAAAATCAGAAAATTACTAACTCAGTGGCCAGTTGTGGGGAATTAGGGACAGGACAAGCAGACTAGGTGGAGCTAGGAATTGAACTAAGGTCTAAAATCTCGTACCCATCCTGGAAGCTAAACTCCTTCTCTGATCCAAATCATCCACTACAACAGGGTATTGAACATTTTGCCTTGATGACAAATGTCTTCCTCTTGGCTGTAGTCCAAGAAATGTCCCTCCCAAGCAACTTTGTGAATAGCTCTCAAAAAAAATAGTCAGTACCTACTCAAAAAATAATTCTGAGAGAGCATATGTATGAGAAAAAAAAATCTCAGAAAGTCTCTCAGTCCTTTTCTCAACTCCTCTGCTGTGGCTGATTTTTAAAATATCAGTAATACCTATAACACCAGTATTACAGGACACTGTGTTGCCTAGAAGGCAGAAGGAAAATATAAGGGGAAAATCTGCATTCCTTTTTTTTTTCCTTCCATTGGGGGTACTGCATGGCTTGTGCTATTCACTTTTCCTCTGCCTACCTGTAAAATTAAAGTAATTTGGGGAAATTTGCCGAAAACTACTTCCCACAGAAGGTGTGTAAGGCCTATGTGTTTTTAATCACACCCATCTGGAGCTGTTATGAAAGGATGATGAAAGGGTGGGCGCACACAAATAAAGAAATGCACGTGGTTCATACACGTGGGGAGCTTGGGACGCACAGGAGTCTGGGGTTTGTCTCAGTGCAGGAGCTGCAAGAAGCAAAAGTGGATCATCAGGCAAGAGGAAGAGATTTAAATGTCTTTGATGGTCACACAGGTCCATCAGAGCACTTCTGCTGACACCGTGAGCCCTCCTGTAGAGTAGCCATCACACATTCCCACTCCAGGCAAACACTGGAAGTGCCTGGTCTGAACTCCCTCCTTTTTATCAGGGCTGACATGTGCTGCAGTCCAACCACCTGAGTGCCAGAGGCTGGAAAAACCCTTGCATTCTTTATGAGGTGCTCTGGGGGTAGCTAGCAGTATGTCATGTCTTTGCAGGTATTACGAGAAAAGAAGCAGAGACACAGGTGATTACAAATAGATTCAGAGATATAACTTTCCATCCAATTCCATCAGCCCCATCTCTCTTTAATATTTAGCTATTTCTCAATAAACTAAATTGACAGCAGAGTCTCTCCTGCTGAGTATTTAAAATATATGTGTATACATTATATACAGATTGTTCCTTATTTCTTTCCCTCTTTATATCATTAAACTGGTGTTGTGTCTGCTGCTCTGTAAATGTGTAAATGGCAGTTTCTCTTACTGATAGTGGAAAAGTTTGAATAGTGTGGCTTTGCCGTAGATGAGGGAAGGGAGAGGGAAGAGGAGGACTGTCTGCATGTCTACTGGGTGATGAGTGCGTGGTTGCAGGTGTTAAAGCAGAAACTATTTCCTCAGAGTCTTGGTGGTATGTTCTTTGACAGCCTCCTACACCCATGAAAATGTTTATGTGTTTAAATTCTTCTTTAGGACCCTAATCTTCTTTCCTTATATTGGGCATAAAATATCTAAATGAAAGTTAGGGGCCTTTATGTCTTTTCAGATCACTCAAGTTTCTTCCTTCCCAGCATGTTCATTTTTATGCATGGGGTCTTATCATGGATCAGGGGTACATAACTGCCTGAGGAGCACACAAATGCATAAAGGGATGTGTGATTATTCTGCTGAGGCACATCACAAGAGCAACAGCCTGTGCACAGCATCATTACTGGCCAACACAGGAGCTCCTCCAAGCCGGGAGCCGGGCTAGGAGATACATCAGCTTGCAGGCTGATGTGAGATGTCTGTGATATCTCACACAGACAGAGACACAGCCCAAAGTCCACAGTAGGTCGGTCTGTGACAGAACACACAGATACACTGAGCAGGAAAGGGTTTGGAGCACTTCAGTGTACAGGAAAAATGTGGCATGCAACAGGAGAGCACCCACTGCAAACGAGATGGATGGGTCACCTGGGCAGGGACTGAGAGTGGATTAGTCCAGCCTTTGGGGATCCAGGCATGTCTCTACTTCATAAAAACTGCAGGACACTCCCAAATCAAGGGGATGTTGCCTACACTTCTGAGATGCTGTAATTCCACCTGTGTAGATACCCACATGCATAGCTAATGGAGAGAAAACAATATACAGACAAGGTCTTCCCAAAAAATTAAGTCCACAATAAGCTATCAATCAATACAGAAAATCATACCTGTTCAGCCTCCTTGGGAGAGACATACCCAAGACCCATCTGTTCAATGATCTAAAAGTGAATGCTTGGAAGAAGCATTTAAGAAACAAATGTAGCATGGAGTGATGCCTCCCTGCATTAACCCACTCCAACATACTGGCAAACTTAAAACCACTGTCTGTCCAAAACCTCTTCTGTTTAAGGTATCCAGAAAGTAAAATATTTTTTTACAAGGTCACCAAGAAACACTGCTCATACCTTCTAATCTTCATAGCATTTGTTGTTTAACCTTTGAGCAAGGATTAAAATTTGTTTTTAAAGTAGGCTTGCTTCACCTGTGCAAGTATATGCTTAGAGTCATGATAGAGCTTCTCAGCTTCTACTAAAAGCCTGCGATTGCCAAAGAAAGTGGTGTGAATTCAGGTGACAGGAAGAGGTTTTGCAGAGACAGGTGCTCTAAAGGGATGCTGAAGAAGCCACTCTGTCCTGGGGCCAGATTCTGAGACTGGAGTGACTTGCATTTCATTTCCACTCTTATGTTTCATTTCTGATTCCAGGAAGCTTTCCTAATACTCCACCTTTGCCTGTTCATTATAGTAGCTCTGGTTATAATTAAACTCTTCCTTACAACAAGATACCAAATCCAGCCTGCAAAAACGGTTTATCAACAATTTCCATCTGTGTTAGCAAAGATTTCCATTCACTTGTCTCCTGCCTCACCCCACCCCCTATAAACAAGTCTTTGAGAAGCCTTCAGTATGCTCACAGGGAGTCTTCATCTTCCTGGGTAGATGTAATTTTAGCCTCATGGCAGCTGAGAGCCATGAACATTGAAGGGGCTGTGCTTGTTTCTGGGACTGCTGTGGAGGCAGAAACCTGATGTTGGTTAGAGAAGGGCTGTGTGCCAGGTGGCCTCATGGATTAACCCTTTCACCTGCTCAGTCACAAGGTGTCTGCAAAGCCTTTCTGACCAAGCAGCCTCTGGCACTGCTCTACAGAAGTCTGTTTATTTGCTAAAGGCAAAGCTGAGGGGCAGCCTCACTGGCAGTAGTTTTCCAGGCGTGGACTGCCTGGTTGCACTTAGGAAAGTATCCAGGGATGCTGGCTGCCCTTTTCCCTCAAAGCTAAATGTGCTCGTCCTTGTGCTAGCATTGTCCATTATGCAGTTGGCAGTAGTGCTCCCAAAGGCTTGCAGTGAAACACCTGATCCTCAGGTGGGGATAAAAAACCCCAACAGAATAATTCCACCAGCTTCAGCAGGGCTGTGTCATTCCATGCCAGATGAGCAACTACATCAGGAGATCTTAGAGTCACTTGAGAGGGTGGGAATTCACAAACTCTTAATTCTGTCTGAATAGTTCAGCGACCTGAGAGGTGACTGGATGTCATTGTCTCCAGAGTCAGGATATTTACCCATTTCCAGGGATAAGCAGTACTCTTTGTGTCAGGACAGTGCATCACGGTGTAGTCACCCGCTGTAAGAGGTGTGGTGTCCCTACTCTCACCAGGGTGTGTCAGGCACTCAGAGATGTGTTAGTACGTGGTGGGAGTCACACTCAGTGCCCACTCAACCTGTACATGCACACCTCTATTCCTTTTTTCTCCCTGGAAAGGGAGTATCCCTCTAGAGGAGGGGTAATAAGACGAGAAAGAAATGTAAGTCCGTGTAAATTGTGCTTCTATTTCCATTGCCAAGTAGGGCAGGGCTAATTTGCCTTATTTCTAACAGACTGTGATTCACTGCCTTTAGAAGCAATTTTTGCACTGTTTTCAGAAATTTCTTAAGGTTTTCTTGGATCTAGTTATACCTTTGGCCTCTGGAAGGTGCTGTGGCAAAGAATTCCTCCAGTAAAATATACATGGCATAAATAAGCAATAATTTTTTTTTATTTTAAATATAGTTTAACTTCTTCTATATCACAATAAGTAACTCTTAACTGTCTGTTTAAAAATCCTTTTGACATTTCATTTATGGTTTTTATATAAATCAATTTGACTTCCACTCTGTTTTGTCATTTCTGCTGGTCTATCTAGACCATTTCATCTTCCCCATCCTATAGAAACTATGCTTTCCCTCTGATCTTTAAAGGTATCTTTTTCTCTGCCCTTTCTAGTTTTATTTTACTCTTTTTTCTATCTTTCTGGTGAATTCTGTGCACCATCACAGGAGACAGAGTCAAACTCATTTAAGGATCTTGACTTTGGAATATAATTTTGTTGCCTTTCTAATTCTATTAAAGGACTCTGTGCTCATAGTTCACCTTCCAAAAGGAGGAGGGGAAATGGCAAAAAAAAGATACGGGTTTTATTTTTGTTTTCAATCAGTTATTTAAAAGGAAAAAAAACAAAACAAAACAAAACAAAACAACCAACCAAAAGTGAAAACCACCCCAAAAATCTAACCCCAACTTCTGTCTTGGGTGGATGGCTGTTTTTGCTGTCAGGCTAAAGCTGAATGCACAGCTCTAGGGCATTGTTCCAATATTTCAGTTCTTCAGCTAGGTGATACTTCTCAAGTGTTTGAACAAGAGATGCATCACGGAGTGGGGGAAGGAGGGGTGGAGAGGGAAGAGTCTGTCAGCAAGAGGCCCCATGCTAATCTTCTCCTTCAAGACAGGGGCCTTTTGGAAACCTGTTTTAATATTCATGGTCTTTAGGTAAATAGTCTCTGAGTCAGGCTGTCAGTTTCTGCAAATGTGGCTGTCTTGCTGAAGCTACTGCACATTTATCAGTGAGTAAACAGTGACAGGAGTAGGGGGATTAGAGAATTAAATTAGTGTGTAACCACTCTCCTTCTCAAGTTTTTGGCATTACCTCGTGTGTGTTTTGTTCCAAGAAGTTTTTTCTAGGTTGTTTTTTTTTTTCTTTTTTAATCTCTCTCCCTCTCTCTCTCTCCTTCTCTCTTCCTTCCTTCCTTCACACACACCCATGTCACATACTTACCTGAAATCTCTGAGATGTAGCTTGTTCTCCATTTTTTTAAATTGAGGTGGTTTTAATTTAATTTTCTATCAAAATGAGGTTTTTAAAATAGCAATGAGGTATGCTGCAGAAAGGATCAGGAGGCACTTGCTGATGCTGACCAGCTCTGTTTTCTCCCGTCCTGGTCCTTTTAAGTTTCTCTGGCTGTGTTTCCCAATTGAACAGCTCTGTTCCAGCGAGAAGAGCTGGCACTTCCCATCTGCACCAGTCTTATTTTTTCCTCCTTTCTTTCCCTTCCCTCTCCACCCCCACAGGGCATGACATAGACTCTGCCACCTGCCTTGTACTCATCAGGTTATAAGCCAAATATGCAAGCCCCTTGGCAGCACCACGTTCCTGACATCCTTTGTTGCCATCCCCTGACACCGACACACAGACACGCGGTGGTCACCCCTTCCCCCATCCCATCTGTGAAAGGAGGAGACGCTTTACTCTCTCCTGGCAGCCGGAGCCAGACCGATCGCAGAGGATGCCAATTAGGCCTCGGAGACACTAACCAGGTCATGTCCAGCAAATTTCACACCGGCCCTTGCAGGAGTGTTGGCTCTCGTGTGGGTGCTGGTGGCTCCCCCGTGGAAGCACACTCCCAGTGTTTAAGCAGCAGGAGCCCAGTTTGCCGGTGTCCTGAGGCACCGAGGGCAATTTGGGGTGTCAGCATCACAGGTAGTGCTTGCATCAGTCCCACAACGTCTGCCCCTGTGTCATAGCACAAACAGAGCATATGTTGAGCATCCTCTTCTGTTTGCTGTATCAAAGCCAGTCTGTTGGGAACACCGTGGACACGGCATTGACTTCCAGACTCCCTTCCCAGCTCAGAGCAGAAAAAAGGTGGGAAGGAAAGAGAAAAGCAACTGCTTCCCTGTGTATCTCCTCGCCTTGTGTTAGGCTGATATCCACTGGCATGTACACTGCTACAGATGGGACAACAGTACCTTGTTGTGTATCCAGCCCACAGAGTTTGTCTTGTATGTGCGTCTGCTCGGTTCAGCCGGGTTCGCCAAGGTGGGTGGCGGGGAGCCAGTGCTGTAACTCTCCGGATTTATTATTAACACCCAGCTTGAATCAATGCAGCCTCCTTTTACAAACCTCATAGTAAGCTTTCTCAGGCACAGGTTTCTTTACTAAGCAGAAACTCTTCCCCATTCTGTGCAAGTTCTTACTTCAAATTTGGAGACTGACAATGCTGGGGCTGCTCCTGCATGCCAGTCATTTGGACTAAACCCTGCAATAGCCCCTGCATATGGTAGTTTGTGTGTGATCTGTCCTTCAGCTGTAAGGGCTGGCCCACTTTCTGTTCTGTTGGAGGGCTGGAGTGGCAGATGGGGCAGTTAAATTTGCTGCTGATGGGCAGAGGAGACTGCTTCAGGTCTCCATGGGGCTCCTGAATACTTTACAAGGGGTAGGATAGGGTGAACTACTTCATCTGCCTCCACTCACCCTATAAATGTAAACATTTTACAAATTGCTAGCAGACATTTCTACAGGAAAATGCATGGATGGAATAAAGAGAACAAGGTGAAAATAAATAGGGTTGTTTTGGCATTTCTATCCCTGTGAACACCTACCAAAGTGTTAAGAGCTGTGTAACCAGCCTCTGAAACAGACAGAAATCCCGTTTTGGCAAATTTGCTACTGACCATGTGGACATCCCAGTGACTTTTCCTATACTCCCTCTCCATCACCATCAGCCTCCTGAGGGGCAGGTCATCACTGAGGGGGAGGAAAAGATGGTCCCACAGATGGCCTGAGTTCAGAGGGTCTGTGGGAGTGAGATAACTCATTTCCAGATGTAGGTGGAAGAAATAAAATAAAATAAAGTAAAATGAAATAAGATAAAGTGTAAGCCACCCATGAAGCCCTCTCCCCCCACACCCTCACTTGCACACACATTACCCTGTTAATGACAACCACCCCTGGGGGCTTTACCATTTGGAAATTCCACAGTAGATGGAGAATGCAGCTGCTGCCCCCAAGCAAGTGCCCAGGCCAAACAAATGGACCTGCTGCCATGGTGTAAAGGCCTCCAAGATGTGCATGTGCTCCCTGCCCAGGATACACCCCTCCTCATGACACATGGCACAACTCACTAACAGCAAACACTCATAGATGCCATCCAGCTGGGATGGGAACAGGAGCAGATGCTCCTATTAAAAAGGCTGTAAGACTCAGTGCCCCTGTGCCCTGTTCAAAGGGAAAGTCCAAAGTGGCTTGTACAAACAGAGGCTCTTCTCCTTCTGTCGCCTCCTCCTCCCCAGGGCTGAGTGCAAAAACCAGCCATCCCCAAAGATATTTCTGCTTAGTTTCATGCTTTGCAGGACATCATTTATTGTCACAGATCTTGTCTCTGTGTTTGTAATGGTTGGAGCTGCTGCCAGAACTTCCCATGCTCGAGATGTTTTTCTGTTTTGTTTTTTTTTTTTTTTTTTTTTTTTTTTTTAATTTGGTTGTTGCATCTCTGAAACTGACCTAGCTGGGAAAGGATAGGATTATTAAGGGGGATGTGGGCACATCCTGCTTTTATAGGAGACCAGTCATAGATGCATGAACCTCCACTGAGGTGTAATCAAAGAACAAGAACCTTCCTGTAGTATCAGAAGCAGTACCTTTCTTCCTTGGCACAGAGAAGTGTCCTTCCCACAGGTGTTTTGGGAGAGAGGGCTGAGATCAGGTGCATTGTGTGCCATCCCAGAAGATGTGTGCATTTCTCATATGCTCCCCTGGGCTTCCTAGGGAGGGACTGTGTCAACAAGACAGTTTCCTTGTTTCCCTCTGCACTCCCATAACGGCCCTCGGGAAGAGATGCAGATTCCCAAAGCTCCAGATCTCCCAAGTGAATATGGTCTCTGAGTGTTTGTTTTCCTCTTGGTAATGACCAGCCTTTACAGTGGGAGTGAGGCTGTGTGGATGCCCTGTGAGCTAGGATTGAACTGTGCCCTCAAAAAGGGCCTGGAGGTTCAGACAGCAATCCTCCCTGAGGAATTCTTTCTTCATATCTGGGTGGAAAAGCAGAGTAGAAGAGGAGAGAGACAGAGCACTGCTTCCCATTCTCTCTGTGGTGTTAGCTCTTCCACACCCTTGTTTATAGAGCAAGCAGCAAGGAAAGACTGGGAACAATGGTCTTCTTCACAGATTCTTTGTATTTCTCTTGGAGATAGGAAGTGATAAAATACCATTTTTGTTTTCTCTCAAAAACTTCTTCGCTGCTTGTGGTTATCTCAAGGTCAACCACAACCCAGCCAGCCATCTCCCAAAACAAAGCTAGAATGAAAAAGCTTGTATGTAGTGCTGCAACTTGAAAAATAGACTGGGATGGTGCTGTAGCCCAGGGATGGCTCTTAATGTGATGCATTTGAGAGAAAACAGACCTCTGGCATAACCAGCAATATGATTAAGGGGTTTCTTTGCTTCCAGTAATGCAATATTCCAGCCTAACACATGCAGGATTAATCAGCCTCTTCCTGTAGACTGGGAGCAGGACATGTGTAAGAAGTTACAGCCCTCGTTTAAACCCAACTGCAGAGGATTTTGCGGGGCTTTTGCTCGTTCTTCTCATCTGCAAAATGCCACTTTGGTGGTTTATGTCAGTCGTAACAGCACCACATAATGTTTTCTGAGCCCAGCTGGCCCTTATTTAGAGATCAGGAGGTAATGAAGGCACAGTGGAATGATATCGATGCGGCTGCTGAAAATTTTCAGGGCTGGATTGCAATTTGCTGGAGTGGGGGCCCTGGGGAGGGGACAACAGTGTGTTAACTCTTTCCATCTCATCGTCCTCCTCCTCCCAGCCCGACTCCAGCCCTTAGCAGTCAGAGTAAGACAGTGAGAATTTGTTTGTGATGTTCCAGGGAGACTGTAAGAGGCACCTTGACTTTTGGCTTGTCTCTGTTTTGCCACACGGACTCAAGGCCGGTTTCTAGGAGATACCTCCCGTGCTGGGACGGATCTTGCTGGGTGCACCCAGCCAGCTCCGTGTGCCTTCAGTCCTCCCTTAACTTCCTGGGATTTTTGAATGAGCAAGATGACCACTCTTGGAAAACAATGACTCCAGCTCCTCCAGTCGATTGGATTAGCAGGAGCGATTGGATTAGCTGCTAATGAGTAGTTGTCACTCGAGCTAATGCTACCTCGCCACATTACGAAGCCAGCATCAGGTGCCCTCTGCACACCTTCCCTGATTTAAGCTCTATTTACATCCTAAAGCACAGTTTAAACTAGACTAGTAATTTCTGGGGTGCAGAAGGGGTAAATGTGGGTGCAAAACTCAGTGCAGCTCCAGAGGGGTGCAGAAGACTGTACAGAACCTTGAGCTGAGTAAAATCCTTAGGAAGAAAAGGTAAAGCAGCACATGCCATTGCATTTTTCTGGGTATTGGACATTAATATGTTGGGAAGGAAACCATGTAATACACAGGAACTAGCACATTTCCTTCAGTTCTGGGGTTTGGGGATTCCTTTGGATTTTTTTTATTGGATTTCTGAAAAGCTGCCTAACCTTGTCTTTCCTGTAATTCAGCTCATTGTGATGGTGATTCAATTGAAAAAAAAAAAAAAAAAAAAAAAAAAGGAAAAAGAAATCTTTCCTCTAGCTAAAAGGAGGAATCAGCAGGTTGTGTGTGTGAGTTGTCAGAAGCCAAGCACACGAGCTCACAATTCACGCACATCCTCCTCTCTGCTACAAGCACCTAAATCTGGTAATTAGCATGACAGATAAGATTAGGGGGCACTGCTGGGTAGACATAGTTGGTAGTGTTTTTTGCTGCTGTAACTTTTTGCTTTTTCCACACTTCTGCAGCTTTTTTTTCACAGTTTCAATGTATTTTTTACTCTGTGTGATTTTTCACTGTGCTAGTTCTCATTCTTTTACCTACTTCCCCCACACACTCTCTGCTCTTTTGTTCACTGCTTCTCTTAATCAGAACATGAACTCAATAGCTTTAGAGATTGAGTTGAAGTGTTAAAACCACAATATTTAGTAGCTTAGAAATAAATAAAAAAATTGTCTCCACCTTCCCAACTCATTAGCTGGTCTGGTAGATTTTCATATCATAACAAGCCAAAAAGTTATTTTCCCAAGATCATTTTGAGCAACTATTTACTAGGAAAAAAAATGCTGATTTTCTTTTGTTGTTTCTGTGCTGTCTCACCCATAGAACTGAAATTCCCGTTGTGTTCTTCTTCATGTAAAAGCTGTATAGAGAAACTTGGATCTGTAGGTGTCTGGATGCCAAAGGAGAGATAACAAGGCAGGCAAATGGGGAGAGATTCCATCAGCTTCCAGAAAAAAACCAAGAAACTGTCCTCTCATTTCCCTTCTGAAATGAAAGACTACAGCTATAGCAAAGCATCTTGCAAGGCAAACAGGTGGCCAATGTGTTGACTGGACCAAAAAGAAGCGTAGGAAGTGTTGCAAGCCTGGTTATAATTATTTCCTTGCTCTTTCCTGCTTACAGTGTTTCACTTATGTATGGTCTAGTTTTCCAAGCCTCCCTCTACCTGCTCAGCTTTGCAGATTTATCTGGACCTAAGATGCAGAGTGTGATAACACAATCCTACTTACCAGCACACAGCCTCTACAAACTGCAGGAACTGCTCCATGGGGATCCAGGTGCCCAGTTTTGTCATCTTGTGACACTAATCTCTACTCCTACTTGCTAAATTAAAGGGGGGGGGGGGGGAAGGCACATTTCAGTCATTTCTTTTCTTTATCGGATTCATGCACAAATTCCACGTTTGTGTGATTGCCCTGTTGAGGAAGAGGCCTTTGGTGCAAAGTGATAAGAATTTGTCCCATATTAAGGGAGAGCAAGGGAGGCAAGATAAGGTCAGGAAGGAGAACTAAACATAAACACCACAGTTACTGTTTCTGAAGCACTATTTGCCCAGATTAATACAATTTGTGAAATGACAATCCCTGCGGTGGCTTTGTCCCAGCAAACGTTTGCTTTTCGGATTAAGCCTCATTTGATTTTATTTTCTCCTTCCTTCTCCAAGAGCCCTGCGCCCACCTCTGAATCCCGCTGACAGACACAGGGACTCTTTGTGCTGCTTCTTCCTCACTGAAGTGGAACAGGAAGAATTGCATTTCTTTGCTTTTCCTCCTGCTTCCCTGGAAGAGAAGAGCAGATGGAGGGGGCTGGGGCCGGCCTTTTCTCACACAGATATCAGTGGCTTTTATGGTCCTTTCTAGTTTGTGGAAATTTGAAGAAAATACCCTCACACCTATTGATTCTTTTTTCTATATACTTGTACATACATATATATACACCACATGTATGTATTTAAATGAAACACATCTGTGAAAGATAATAGTGTACATATAAACACATTTTAATCTCAGTCTGACAAAGTGAGACATGGGAATTTCTTCTTATAATGCAGAAGTCCAAATGAGTTCTCTGAAACTGTAAAAATACTCCTCACCAATCACTGTCCTTTTAAAATCTATCTTTGCTTCTCCCTTCCCTATACATTTCTAGATTGGTCATACCCATTCTTGTGAAATAAATTTATCCCTCCCATCCATCCCTAGATCTTTTCTTCTGCTTCATCTTTTGGGTGTCACAAGTGTGACACACCATTTAAGATCAGTCCTTATCCCCTTATTCTTATCTCATTCCCCTGACTAGTTAGATTCATCTTAGCTTCACCAGGCTACCTTGCTTTTAGGCTGGAAGCCACAGAGCAGTTGTTAGTCAGAGAATCACAGAAGATGATGGGAAAAGAGAAGAGGGGAGAGCAGCCCTGGTGAGACTGTGATGCTTGGTAGGAGTCAGAAGGGAGGAGGTAATTAATAATACTTCTAATCCTTCCCCAGGTAGATCTTTTTTTGTCAAGGAGGGACTTCAGGGACGCTCATCCCCCTCACCTTGGCTTTACCCGTGCCTGGAGGCTGATGCCACTCCCTGCTGCCAGCCCCGTTTTGCAGGGCTGTCTCAGGGAGGGCATCACGCTGCTGTGTCAGCGAGGCCCCCAACCTCTGCCCCAGCGAGGCTGCTGGAAGCTGGCATCCAGGGCACAGGGCTTGCAGGCAGGGAGAGAGGAGAGAGCTGGGCGGTGATTTATGCCCCATTAACTCCCCTCTCCCTGCAGTGAGGGTTTACGTAAGAGGGGATGGCATGTGCCCGTGTAGGATGGGCAGGACATCTGGACTCCTCTGCCTCTAGAACGGTATTGTTTTGAACAATGTAACCAGGTAAATGCCTTGATAGACTAGACCACATCGCCAAGATAGCATTACTAATTTGATTATGTCACTGTGACATTATTAACCCACTCAACCATCCTTTAGATGCTTCACTGCATCCTGAACTTGCGCTGCTTTTCCTTCCTGGTGACAGGCTAAGGGTTCTTTCTCCCTAATCTATTGTTCTACATGACTACTACTTTACACAATAATTTCTCATAATACTCAGCTTTCCTGAGAGCAAGCAAGCTCCTTGGGTTTTTCTTTTATATTTCTGCCTGTCTGGCTCTTTCTGTCTTTCTCTGCCTGTCTAATCATTCTCTCCTCTATAATAATTTCATAAAATATTTCTTCCTTATTTTGTAACCATATACATAGGGTACATACTTGAAGAATAGCCCAACCTCTCTCTCACTCTTCTCTAAAAAAATAAATCTCTGAATGTATTTTGCATGAAATCAGCATTGGATAAAAGGCAAATGCATTAACTTTCCCACTCAAAGGTGTGCTCTCTAATCTCTGAGCTGTGGAGATATACCCCTGTCAGTCCCCTTTCTTCTGCTCCATATACTCTTTCTGTCTTTTCTCACCAATTTCACAGTATTGGGAGGCAGAGGGTTCAACTCTCTCTCTCCTCTCTCAAAGTGTAGCTGATAGCCTGGTGGAAAGGAACTTTTCCCAAGAGTAGAGCCAAGGAAGAGACTCATCAGAAATCTCCCATACGAGGGTGATCATCTCATTCTTGTAAATGTCTTGGCTCTTTCAGCATGAAGCAGATGATACCCTGCCAGAAAGGTCTCCCCACACTGTGTGTAGCAAAGGGATAGCCACTAAAGGGAAGGCTCTCAGGCAGCCTGCATTTGCAGCCTCAATAATTGTGTTGTGCCTACGTCTGCTCTCTCCTTGGGTGCACGCTGTGCTCTGGTGCAGCCTCTGAAAGCCATGGTGTACACACACAAGTGAGCGTCACTCAAGCTAGTGAAACTCAAATGCATTTTTAAGTCTGTGCTAAATCAGGACCTCAGAGTGTTCCTGGGAGGGGATTTCTTCTCTAAGGCGTTGTGCAGAGCTGTCTCTTCGTATCACATGAATAACCGGGATATTGGGCTCTTAGTGCTAGAGATGCCTTCCTCTTTTAGTTATGCAGAGGAATCATTTCACTGGAACCTCAGCTCCCCAGACATCTCCCTTTTGCTCTGTTTCTCTACATCACATCTGTGTTTTGCAGCAGCAGTAGCAACACTCTAGCCATAGCAGTAGCACCATAGGGGCTGGGATTCCACATAAGAACCTGGATCCTCCCACATTTGGGGTATGTCACAAAGTAAACGATTCAGTCCATTTGCAGTAGCTCCCTATGGCTCTTCACATTGTAGATTGTTCTTCTACTGTCCCGCACTATGTTTCCCCTGCATTTGAGTATTGGTTTTCCCTTGTCCATCCTGTGTTAACTCTCTGATGCCTTTGTGCCTTGTGCCCGTGGCAGGAGATCTCTGTGTCTTACCCTTAATGGGACATGGATGCACTCCAAGGGTTCAATGTCGGCTCAATTCTCATGAACCTTTCCAAAAAACAGTTTCTTGGAAGCTAGTTCCACTCTACCTCTCTCATCTGGGCAAAATGAGATCACTGAATTGACAGAAATTATCAGGACCAGGTGGGGGGGGAAACTAAAAAAAGGTGTTAGCTTTTTACAGGGCTAACAGGATGAATCATATTTGTGTCTTACAAGCACCAAAACTGGTTTAGATGAGGGTGGCAGGATCCCAAGGAAGCAGCTTGGTAGGGGACAGGGACTGGCCTTACCAAGGCAGGAATTTGAAACCTAGGAGCAGGTACCCTGCGCGGGTGCATTCCAAAACAGAGGGGCTCAGACATGAAAAACAAATCAAAGGAACAACTCTGTGGCACAGACTGCAATGAAAAATAACACCTCAGGACACCAAAAGCCTCACCCTTGTGCACTTTTCTACCTTTAAGCTTTTGGGAGCTTTATGTTTAAGGAAATGCAGAGCTGAAATGAGCCCTGACTGGAGCACAATGCAAATACAAAACAATGATGAGTAATATTAAAATTAAGCTGGACAAAGCACTGAGAGAGTAATCCATAAGGGAATAATCTCTCATCAATTCCTTGGAGCCCCAATGCGGCAACTTATTAGCTCTTTTATAGCTGGGGGGAAAAAAAAAAGAAAAGAAAAGGGAGAAAAATCTAAGATTCCCTCAGTCAATTTGACTACGAAGTAATTTAATAACAGTAACAATTATAAATATAGTGGTAGGAGTAATAAAAATAACAATACTAAGATGACTTCCAAGAAAAAGGATACCCATTTCTTTACATGCTCCTTCAAATAGCACTTCTTGTAAAGCAGAAACATTTGTACCACTGCATCTCTTTGTTCACCAGCTGCCACCAAGCAAAGTACCTGCCCTCACTGACCATAGGAAAAAGAAAGGAAACACTAGAGTTGTCTGTCGATTACAGCTTTTATTTTGAATAGCTGATTTCTCAAGCATGTGCAGCCTGAGCTCTGTTTCATTTGCAGGATACTCTGAGGAATCAGCCCTAAAGCATTCAGTGACCTGGCCTGTAACAATGCATGATCTGAAATAAAGGGGACTTTATATTATTTACAAAAACAAGCTAGTCTGTGTCAGGTATTGGTGAGCAGCTGTTCCTGCAGGTGCTGCACTCTCTGCTTAGCTGCAAGGAAAGTCAGCAAAGGGGTTTGATTTCTTTTTATACCTCTTTTTTCCCCCCTCAGCGCTGGCAAGTGCTGCAGGATGAGGCTGAATGTTACCGGTTCCCCTTCCCCACTCTCTATGCTGCAGTGGGCTGTGACTGCCCAAAACCAGCTGTGTGTGCCCTCCACCATGTCCCTGCATGCGTACATCACACGCTCCACAGAAACACGGGAGTGCTGCTGCACACACGCTGCCTGCTGCTCCGCAGAGCCCAGCCAGCACTGCTGTGTCCAGGATGGCCACACAGGCACAGTTTGCCTGAATGATTAACACCCCACCACAGCACAGGCACACTCTGCTTCGTGCCACCGGGCCCATGAGCTGCCAGAGAGGCTCACAGCACGCTGAGATAGCTACAGAGCTCTCCACAGCACAACAAAAACGGTACACTCTGCACCTATAACCATTCCCCAGGATCACTTCCCACTGGAGTTTTTTGCTGTTTTGCAGAGAGGCGGCCACGGTACAGCCACAGCACCTCACCCTGCACAAGTGTGTTTTAGCCACGTAGCCTCTGGGTGTTGGTGTCAGCTGTGAGTGTGCACGCTGCTCACACTGCACACACAGCCCACGTACTCGCTTCCCTGTTCCTTCAGCCCATCAGGCCCACAGCCTCTCTGCACATTCTTACACCTTTAGCACTCACTGTGGTCGAACAGGCAGCTTATGTCACACCCACAGAGCCGAGGGACAGCAGGCTGATCTGCCACACACACCCCCAAAAAGAACAGCACAAATGTGAGCGCATACACCTGTGAATAAGTGGGGGGAAAGGGCTTTAAAAAAGCAGCACACTAATAGGAAAATAACACTAGCAAAGCCTAGCTGAAGAGGCATTTGCTCTCCTTTGCTTCCTGAAGGGCTTTCGTTTGAAATCTTGGAAATGTTAATAAGAGTTAACCAGGTGAGACCGTCAACAGAAGGGATAGTGGCTGTGTTGGAGGCTGCTAGAAACACCTGTCCCCTCTTACAACGAGCACTGCTCCCTGCTCCTCATCCTTCCTCCGCCTGCGAGGGGGAAAGCAGATTCCAGTGCACATTTCTCGTTTAATTGCTCTATAATGCCATCTTGTGGCTTCTTCACTCCTGAAGCAGATTTTTTGTTACATTTCCCCCAAACGAGGTGATTACCATGTAAAAACCGGGATAGACAGGGAAAGAGGGAAAGGGAAATGTGAAAGGAGCAATTTATGAGAATCTACTCATGTGTCAGGGGCATGAATGGCTATGGGTGAGACTATAATTTAAATTTTGAATGGACTCAGCTGATACTCTGAAATCACCTGCATCCAGTAAACCTCGACAGAATTCCTCTAAATAGTTTTCCCATCACTTGGAGTACCAGGTAATATGTGAAAAAATATATTATTATTATTTAGTAGAAGGCAAAGCTCAGATATTTCAGGTCCTTAATTTGATGGAAGTGTAGAGAGATTCTATTTCCTATGAAAACCTGGTGTTTGAATTATCTCATTTGTAGCAGGTCTGATGTTAGCATGGGGCTTTCAGAACAGGTGGAGTCAGAAAGGAACCATGATCAGAATATGCTGGTCACTATTGTGAAAGATGAAAGAGGTGTAGGGGAATCTGCAGGAAATCTGAAATGCTGGACAAGCTAGGCAGCTCACACAGATTCCTTTGTTAATGCTAGATACACGGCAGAGTGAGGAAAAAATGTGAATAAGGAAGAAAATACAATTAGAAATTACATCACTTAGTCGTTGGTTTCAGGATCTGCTCACCCAAGTGATGATGCCAAACTCTGAATAAAAGCACTCAGGTGTAGGTTCAAGCTTAGAGTGATTGGAATTTTTGTACCAGGGGTCATCCATGCGTGATTGTGGTGTTTTCTGAATTAAAGTAAAGATTCCCCAAAAATACAATTCTCAAGCTATTTGAAAAATTTGCCCTTCAGAACTAAAATCTGGTTCAACATAGAGACACCAAGAGCAGAATACATGGGCTGGATCTGAGATGATGCTTCACCCTGAAAATAAAAAGAAAAAACCCAAGCACTACCATCATAAGTGGGATTTAATTCTGCTAATTCCCAGTGAAAACAGGCAAGCAGGACTTGATCCTGGGTGGGAGAAGGTATCAATAACTTTGTGGCCATGTGTGCTGGCTCCCTTTATGGCTCAGTTAAGTGGTACCTGTGCTGAGATGGGATCCACTGCTGTCTGCACCCAGGATCCAAACACTACCAGAGGTTCTGGTGGGGTTTTTTTTGTAAAAACAGTCACTGTGGTTTTGCTAAAAAGAGCCACTCAGAACACAAAAGCTTCTTCGTCTTTCCTCTGCATCACCTACCACTGTTTCCTATTAGTTTTATCAAGTGAAGCCTCTCATAAGCAATAGTGGTTTTTTATGAGATTTGAGGTAGCAATGGTAGCAGGAATCACCATGTGGAAAGTTGGCTTTATTCAAGGGGAAAGGAGTTTTGGAAGGTGATATTTGAGACAAATTAGAGGAAAAGAATATAAAGAGAACAGTCACTCTTGAATAAGTGTCTGCTTCTTCCTTATTTAAACAGAACCCTTGACTCACCTCTGTTCATTACAGGAATATTGGATAAAAATAGATTAATTAAGACAGAAGAGAAATGCTGTCATCTTTAGGCTTTAAATTCGAGTTAACAGGGAAGATGCAGTTCTTCACTACCCCAATGTGAACTGAGAATTGCTGTTTTAGTTTCAAAGGGAAGTATCTGTATTTTATAGCAGTAGTTGTAAGCAGTTTCTATCAAGGAAGTTTTTTTATTACCAGATTGTTGCAAGACTTGTCCCATTTGACCTGCAGTGGACTCCTTGCATCATCTCATTCAATTATATTCTTTTGTGTCAGATAACCTTCATGCAAGTGTTCTCTTGCACCTAAAAACTCGTAGGGTTTTGTTGCTGATTTTTTTTTTTTTAATTCATCTCAGCTAACTTTAACCACCTACAGTGTAAATGTCCCTGTCTCAGTTACCTTGGACTCTCACAGCACAGGGAGAAAAATAGGTGTTTCTGGGCTGTGATTCATCTGGTCTATTTTGGATGCCTCATTAGGGTGAGATGATTCATAAGCGATGCTTCATTCTCTCCATTGAATAGAAGGGGCCTGGCTCTGGTATAGGCATCTGCATTTGTTCAGATCACTCCCATTCTTTGTTCTGGTTTGGAAGGCTCTTCCACATCTCTGTCTCCATTGCTAGACTAAATTTACTCACAGCCAGTCCAACCCCATAGGTTTAAACAGAGACACTCTTCCTCACTTAGGGCAGCCAAGGAGCTCCAGTTTGCTGTCAGCCTTTGTCAGCTTTGGGGCAAGTCAAGGAAGAAATGTTATCAAGAGCTTGAGAGAGGCAATGGCCAAGGACAGATGTAATTCCCTGTATGCCGTGTGTCCGTATAACCTCATGGAATCTTTATTGCTTAGATTAGGTGTTCTGTTAGAAAAAGCCCCACAAGGTTGGGGACATCATCTGCTGGGTCTAAACAAGAATAAAGTACAATGAACTGAAACGTTAACCTCCGCACATGGGGTTTTTTTATAAAGAGTTTTGTTTTCTCATTGGGTGCAAACTTGTCTTTCTTTAGCAAAATCCCAGTAAATTACCTATGAACCAGCCAAAAAGCCTATTCACCACCTGTACCTAACCACACGAGCAGGGAGTTTGGCATCTCTCCAGTGAGAACAAACATTGAGGACAAAATCATTTACAGGGTAGCTCTAGTCAGAGCTGTCTTGGTCTCTTGTTTGCAACTGAGAGATTATACGGTGTTGAAACCAAACACAGGCTGGGAAGTAATAGGCCTTGTTATCAGCAGCAGCAGAAGAAAGGGTTTTGTTGTTGTTGGGTTGGGGTTTTTTTAAGGTGTTTTTCTCATGTAGACCTTACTATGGGATTTATTGGGAACCTGCTCAATCCTTCAAATTAAACGCAAGATAAACCAAAACACTGTTCAAATGGAATAAAATAAAATAAAATAATACCCATGAAATATTCTGACTGTATTTTAGGTATTTCTTTTCATTCCAAACAAGGCCCAGTATCACAGCCCAACAGACTGAAGCTGCCTGGTGCAACCACAGTAACTATAAATGCTCCAGTGCACTGGCTTTTAAATGCTCCTTAACAAGGTGGAAGATGGGGCAGCTCTCTGTGCTTGATCTAATCCTTCTCCCTGTGGTGTGCCTGCCAGCAGCAACATTCATTGTTAGTAAATGTGAGAGTGATTTTGTCCTCTTATGTACCTTGTCCATGAGGTCCTAGTAAAGGCAATCAAACTCCTGCCTTTGCTGCTGCAAACTTACCAGGAAAAAATGGTACCTTTCTTTCTGGTCAGTGTTTGTAGTCAAGAGAAGGGAGAACTGTGTAGAAGCACTGCTTGGGATAGGAAATTTCTGGAAATTTTGTTCCACACTTGTCTTGCCTGCCTTAGGGTGGTCGGTACTGATATCTACAGGTGCACAGGTTTTATTTTTTTAGCCTACATGCTGCTTGCTTTTATGTCTACTTCAGTTTTCACAGCTCCAGCATCAGCTGTCATTGCTTACCTTGCTGACCTCCCCTGTGGTCAATCCATTCACTGAAATGAGTCCTGCATTGTAAGATGTGCATTACTGCACTGAAATTCCACATTTCAGCTGTGATCCTTCTTTTCTGCAGTGAGCAGAGTGAAAAGGGAGAGAATCCATGGGTGAAACAACACGTGTAGAGGATTTTTGCTGAATTTTTTCACTGTGGGATAAGAAATACAGAGAGGAAGATGCACTGCTGAGCCCTGCCCTATGGGTTGGCATCCTGCTGCATTCTCTGAGAGTTTTGGACTTGGGAGTATAGGCTCAGCATAGAGGGCCAATCTGATTAGTCAGCAGTCAGCCTTGAGGAGTGACAGAGGACAGCACACATTTTGGGTGGGTCTGGCTGCCCAGCAGGGTATCAGATACATTTTCATCGTAGGTTGCCAGCATGATCACCAGTTCGTGTGGTGAAGTGATCACAGTTTGGTTCACTCAAACAAGATGAGCAAGTAGAATGGTTTAGCCCAATTTTAAGGACCTATCTTTTGGCACTCTTAGCACAGGACACATTGTCTTTGCAAACGCACACTTGCAGCAGGGATGTGGCAGGGTTGCTGGATTTCCCAGATGACTCATGTCCTAAGAGAAAGCACCTCTTTAGGGACTGATATGAATAATAAAGACAAAGACCCTGCAAAGGCAGCATCCTGAGGGTGTTTTTATTTTTGAGACTCCTCTGGAAGTGCAGGATGTTCCCTTCATACCCTGAAGAGCACTGACTGCTTCACTGCCTCCTTCTTCCCTCTTAAATTTGTTCTCCTCTCCACTTACTGCATTTAGCATCCCGTGAAGTAGGCACTCCAGCACTGCCAGTGAAATAAACTGCCTGCCACCTGCCTACCTATCTGCAGGTCCATTTTTTTCCGTTCTCCTAGCTGTAAATATATTGGTCAGAATCAGAGCTGGCCCCTACCATCTGCATCAGGCTGTATTTCAGCATTGCCCGGGCTTTTTGCAGTGAGGGCTTCTGACTTAGGGCTGAGAAGAACAATAACAGCTCCAGAGGAAGGAACATGAATCAGGATATTAGTTATTCTTCTGCTTTTCTGGAACCTGGGGTGTGAAGAAAGATACCTGCTTTCTTTCAGATGAATCCCACCGTCACAGTGTAAGCTAATGAGGTGCAAGTTTACAGCTCAAGATGAATGAAGAGTCTGGATCTGTTGTTTGCCTGCATGTACAAATGGTGGCAGGTGCTAAGCAGCTCTGTAAGAAAAGTCTCATCCGTCAGGGCAAACCATGGGAAAAATAAAGAACCAAGGTGTGCTTTTTTCCTCTGGAGTGTCTCAGTCTGTAGGTGATTTCCCAAACCAGAACTCCTCAGAAGTTCTGCACTGCTTTGAGCCAGAATGATTTCCAAGGGCTGCCTGCTGGTGAAGCAGACGTCCCTGCCTGGGGTCCTCTGTGGGGGACTTCAGTCACTCAGTAGACTAACAAACAAAAAAATCTCCAGCAGGTTAATGGGAAGACCAGAGCAGAGAGACACTTATGTGCTTACAAGCCACAGAGGGAGCACAAGATTTATTGATCCGTGCTCCAAATCAGGGACAGAGCACTAGTGAGGGACACAGGATCATGGGTTATACAGGTGTACCCTGTAAAGCACCAAGTGAAATGGTGAACTGCCTCCTTTTACAGTGGCTGAAGAACAAGCAAGTAATGGATTTGGCCTCCCTCTGCTTCTCTCCTGAAGGTCACTGTGCCCACAATCCATACTCTTCCAGGCATGGGACACTCTCCTTCAGGCCTGATTACACAGACTGAATTCCCCTCAGACAAAAGTGGGAAGGTGACCTGCTTTGTAGCAGCTTCAAAAAATGAGAATCATTTTATACCAGTAAGACACCACCTGAGACTGAAGCCTTAGCAGACATACTAATACTGGGTCAGGCTTAGTTCAGTTTCATCCTGGTCCATTGTGGGGACAGCTAAAATTCTGCAGGAATATTATAATAGTTTGTCTGAGGCCTCTCTGAGATGAGATGAAAAGAAATGACAGGGAATGGTCTTGTAAGGAGGCAGGGGTGAAATCTGAAACACAGAGCTGTGGGTCTGCATGCTTGCAGAACTTGGTGCTGGTACAAGGCATTTGTGCTTGTCTGTGGGACCAGCTCTGCTCCTAAATACACACAGCTGGTGGCAGGCTGGCTAGGACTTTTCTGTGTGCATTATATAATTCTCCTTATTTCCCCCTCATGGCTCCATTTCTTCTTTTCCTCATTCTTGTCTTCTTCCTTTCTCCTTTTTTTTCCCCTCTTACCTTCTCTCCTTTTTCTCCTCTTTTTGGTTGATTCCCCTCCATTCCTTCATTCATTTTTTCCTCTCTTCTCTCATTTATTTGTTTAGAGTATATTTTCAATCTATAAACCCATTACAGCAAAGAGACTTTGTTGAGGCAGCCTCTGAGCCTGCAGATGTGGTGGGTCCTGGATTCCAATAACAGAACTTATTTGGAAAAAAACATTATCTGTAATGTGGAAATGGTTTGGCTTGAGGCTAAAATTTATCATCATTACCCTAATATCATCTCAAGCCTCAGCTCTGGCAGCAGCTAAAGAAAACACCAAGGCTTAATTCAGTCAGTGCAAGGAAAGAGAGACAGAGGATGGAAAATATGATTTATGATGGAAATCAATGCAATCATAATACTTTATGCTTGTAAAATTGGGCTGTTCCAACAGTGCTCACAGATTGTATAGGCAGCTCTCCACCAAAAAATCATGGCAATATAGAATGCAGTAGTATGATGGTGCAGCTGGCACAAAGGGATAGTATTCAGGGTTTGGGGTGTGAATGGAAACAGGTTTTGTTTTGCTGGGTGTTTGTTTTCCTTCCTTCCTTCC
>JACBWW010000008.1:30283498-30403731 GCA_020086605.1 Lanius collurio | reverse complement strand
AATATCCCCAGTGTAAAAGTGAAAGCAACAACGTGACTCATTCCTCTGCAGTGCGGAGTACCTCTAAGAGACCAGCTGAAGTATATTTACAAAAATTTGAATCAGGCTGTTCACCTCAGCTAGAGACAGACAAAAGTGATGAGGTCTGGGAGGTTTGTTTCTAAAGCAGAAAACTAAAAAGCATTTGAACTTTCAAATTTGACCAAATCATGACTCCTTTCATCCCATAAATAAAATAAAAGTTGCAGAGATCACGACCAATTGCTGATGTAGAGTTAGCTCATATATACTGTAAAGAACATGACTTTTCAAAATATGCAATTTCCCTGAACAGTTCTCAAAGGATGCTCTGCACTTTGGTTATAAGGATGGGAATATACCCTTGCAGCATTGCCTGTCCCTGCAGAAGCAGGACAGCTTAGCATCCCAAGCAGCCAGAACGAGGGAATACAGTTATTCTTAAGGGATGCAAACATAATTTTGAATTTATTTATATAATTTCATCAAAAGTGAAATACATGCTATCTAGGATGGGAAATTCAACACAAACTCTGTCCAAAAGATGGTCAAAAGAGTGCACTTGTATTATTCTTTTTCAGTGGGAAATATATTTCCAAACGAACCTGTCTTTAGGAAGGTGATTCTGAAATTCTTTTGATATTTCCTGATATCTCGAAATAGCTGTCTCTAAAAGTTAGGGGGGAAAAATGGGGGATTCTCCCTTAAAAATAATCAGAACTTCCAGATATCAATTTATGATTCCTCCCTCTTCCTCTCACTCTCCTCAGGCAGAGTAGATGCATAGAGTGATTCAGATCTATAGCCTCTACAGAGGAATATGGAATGTGGAGTTGTGAGCACCACACTTACAGAGAAAGAGGGAACATGCTGGAACACACCACTCACTGCACAGAAAATTCAGACAAGGTCAGGACTCACAGTATAAACAATTAGGAAGACAGGCTTCCTTGTCTTCAGAGCTCACAGGAAGTTTTTTTGTAAATGCTGTATCCAGCTAAGGCAGTCTCCCTTTCCAGCTCTCAGTAACTCCATGGGAGTTACACAGTGGCCAACAACATTGAACCAGCTTGTACAGGCAAGAGAAAACTGAGAGGAAATGCTGCTTAGGGTGACTCCATACCTGAACTTTCATGAGCCATGCTGAGGAGTACCTGGTGTCATCGGGGACTCCAGAAATATGCAGCAGCCAGGCAGGTTTGCATTCCCAGAAGGACCATCACAATGAAAAGATCATCACTGCACAAAAGTAATACAGTTCACCTTCCACTCCCAGGGCCAGAGCTAGGGTTACCAAGGACTTTGCCTTATGCTGACAGAGACATCTCCATCTGTAACTTTAAATGCTTAAAGCTTTCAAGCACTGTGCTCTTTGCAGGAATGGATAAAGAAAGAAAAGTACAAAGGAGCCTTTAGTCTATTCTTCTCCATCTCATCCACTTCCACAAGGACATTGACAGACGAGGCTCTGTGGTGCCAGAGAACTTGTGTCCCTCTCTGATCTGAGCTTTTCAAATGAAACCAAGGGGAGGCTAGTTTTTAGCAGACATTATGTCTTACCCTTTTGGATACCCTGTTACATCCCACCAGTATCTGGCTGTCATTTCTGTCTCCCCCCAGCCCTGAGCCCACTAGCTAGTCCTCTTCCTTTTCCTCTCCCCTGCATCCGTAGCTTTCCACCACTACCCCACACAACCACACACATAGAGTACACACACCTGTTTCCCAGAGATCTGTTTGGGAAGCAGGCTGTTGTCTGATGGCCTAATTTCCCCAATGGATTAACAAATGACTCTACCACCTTCTGTAATTCTATCACATTGTCCCCACACTCTTTCTTGCTTCTGGAAGAGTTTGACAGCAGTAGCAAGGGATTGAAGAGCAAAAGGTCCACTGAATGAAACCGAATTAAAAGTCTTGAACACCTGCAGTGTCAGTGTTGGACAGCCATCTGTCCCTCATTTGAGAGCACTGTTACTGTCTGCCATACCTAATGTTGCTTGTCCCAGACAAATGTTAGGATGCTGCATGGACTAAGTTGATGTACAGGGCTTTGCTTTGCAAATCTGACCTTTATTTTAAAGACAGAAATGTCTTCTACTTTGTCTTCTAGTAAGTTACTGCGATCAGAAATATTACATTAATATACATTAATTCTTTTTTCTGTTAAGGAATGTTACCTCAAAACAAACCTTCTTTTTTAACTCACACCACTTTCTATCTGCACACTGCCTGAAGAACAGAAACACCCAGACCAGGTACAAGAGTATTTCCTCTTCACAAATACATATATAGATGTATATATATGGACATATAAAATGATTTAAAATATGCTAGACTTATGCATATGCATACCCTCACACATGCACACACATGCTTCACATGCATAAGTGATTAAATTTTTCATCAGACCAATGTGCTGGGAGCAAAAAAGAGCAGGAAAAAGCTTGTTTGATGCTAAATTTTTGAGCAAACTGTCCATCCAAGAATAGAAGAAATAGGTCTTTAATGACCTGATAGGTCTGAACATTTTGTCCTCTAATAAAATCAGTTTAGCAGGAGAAAATCTTCATGGGCCTTTCGAGGAAGAATTGAGGGATATAATTTTCATTTTCTAGTATATTCCTAATTTGAAAGAAAACTGATTATCCATCTCCTCCCAGACTTATTTTTTCTGTATGTCAGTTGAATTGGCAGAAGAGCCACAGTTTTTGTGTAGGAGACAGAAAAACAGATTCTATTTGCCTGTGTGCTTGAGAACTGTCCTCTGCTACTTGAGCTGATAATGTTTCCTTGTCTGTGATGATATTGAAACCAAGAGATCTCAAAATCTAGGAGAAATGGCTGTCACCAGATTATCTGCAAATACTGAAGGGCCTTTGCTGTAAACTAGAAAAGGCATATTGCAACCCAAAATTTACTAGTAGTCATTGTTTTTCTTCTGAGGACTTACTTTACTTCTACAATCTTGTCCAGACACCCATCAGAATCAGAGTAGGAGGAAGTGGGGAAGTTTCACAATCTTTACCATGTAAAAAGTTAAACTATGTAGAGCCAGTCAATTTGACAATTCAGTGGCATTGAGTCAAACCACATCCTCAGTAAATAAATGCCCACATCACACAACCATCACCATGTTCAGCATTGAAGTGTGAATCTTGTTTACTTCTAAGCACTGTGGTTAAGACTGAAGGTTCAGGGAAGCTGTTACATCTTTACATCCTTGGAAATTGATGTTCAGTCATGGCAGAAAGGGGAGGAATATGAAGGCCTCATTGGTTAATCAAGAAGCAGAGATTTTGTCAATTCAACATTTTTCTTTACTGAAGTCATGTAAATGGAGATTTGAATGGTTAATATTTTGTTTTTCCATCATTTCAGTTACATATTAAAATAATTTCAGAGCAGCTCAGGAGTGGTGATCAGTAAAACTAGAGGTAAGATGCTTCTTGCTACCACCACTGTTCTCACAGGGATCTCTTGGGAGGAAGAAACAGCATCAACATGGCTGAGCAAAGAGGGGTGTGACAGTGTTCGGAGAAGATTTTCTCAGGAGGGGGTGTTTGGTTTTCTGTTGGTAGAGGCAGGAAGCTTAAGATGCTATCTGCAGGCTACAATGTGTGCCATTTTAAACACACTGCTCTTAATAAATACCGACAGCAAATCAGGACAAGAACAGACGCAAGTTGTTTCAGGCGACTTCTGTCAAGTGAACAGTAATGCGCCAGGATTAGTGGCAATCCTCTCCATATTGAAGAGAGCAAGTTGCCTGCAGATGAAGTGCTCCAGGCATTGCAGTGGGTTTATCAAGGGGTCCTTGATATTCTGGAGCAGACGTGTAGGCTGCAACATTATCAGTAGCTTTTCAATTCAGCCATCTCCTGCTGAAAACTGGGTGGCAGTAGTGGTGGGAGTGGGAGGCAGTTGTTTTTAATTCCAGGTACATCCTAAAGAACCCACATCCCAGTGGTTCCCAGACTGCTGCCTTCACCCCAGTGATGTTGCTAATGCAAGTAGACTTGCTCTTAATAACTAAAATGTTAAAAGCACAGTATTGGCAGGGCAACAGTTTGAGTCAGTGAACCATTAACTTCCATCCCATTGTGTGCAATCAAAGACAGAGTTCACTGGGGCTCAAAAAGGCGATGACAATTAGCCCCAGTGTCACCATCCTCCCTTATACCAGGTGTCCCTCGAAAATGCCAGCCCAGACGACAACCTTTTCTGGTATGATTTTATTAAATGAGTGCTAATATCTAAGGCACATTTTTCTTCTCTCCACACTGAGAAAAGGAGTAGGAGCGTGGGTTAGCTCTTTATATAAGAAGACACCTCTTGCATATTCCTGAATAAGGTTTTCTTTGGACTGACAGTGTTGAAGTACTACCAGGCCTATTCTTCCTCTATCTTTCAGCAGCTTTATGCCATCCTGCTATCTTAAGACTGCCTAAAACCTAGAATTAACAAATTTTATTTTATACCATGAGGGAACCCTCATAACAGAGGCAGCTGTGTTGTTTTACTAATAGCACCATCAAGGCTGGCTTCCAGAAGAATCTATCTGATCACTGGCATCTGGTTTGAATTACTTTGTACATTAGCACTGAGAGCTGACTCAGTCTCTGGGCACCTCAGAGGTCTCTTTCAGGCACAGATTGGTTTTCTTGCTAGATCCTTGTCCACAGCTGAGCATCTAAATTTGTATTTCCAATCTAACTTAAAGGAAGCATCCAGAGAAAAATTTGTCCCTGTAAGACCCATAGACTGGAAAATACTGAAAAGACAGGAAATTAAGATAAAAGCAGCATCTCACATTCCATGGAAACCATTTCTAAAAAACCTGTCACCACTTCTGGGATTTAGCTGTGCAGAACTTCTTGCTAAGAGTTTTAAAAGAGATAATTAACAAAATACATATTATGGTCTCTTTGAAGCTGCATGGTGGAGTGTCGCTCCAATAACTTTTGCTGTAGAGCTCCTGTCTAGACCCACCTTCATATTAAACTCAGGAAACATAAGTAAAGGGAATCCAGTTTGGAATTCCTCCCTAAATGAGATTCTAGCACAACAAAAGGGTTTACACAAACTTGGAAGCTTTTCCCCTGCTCATTCTGAGTTTGCAGCTAACAGGAACTCTTCGTGCCCTTTTTCTTAACCCCCTTTTTTTTGCCTCATTAGCTTTCCAGCAAAAATGCTGTGTTACACATGATTGTGAAAGGGTCTGTGTTCTCCATGCACCTTTTATGCAGTGTATAAAACAGCTTAATCAGACACACACCAAAAGAAGCATACAGACACACACCCAGAGTGAGAGACAGCAGGCACACCTGAGACTGAAGTGCATCCTGTTCATAAAGGGAGATATAGTGCTGATGGCATTTCACACTGAGGTATCCAGGGACCATCACATGGCTTGATGAGACCAAGGAAGCTCAATAGACTTTCCAAACCTAATTAGTACTTAATGATCTGGAGAGACACGGATGTCCATCACCTCTGCTTCAGCCCCTCTGTTCTTCCTCAAATTCTTAATTAACCTTTAAGGAGATGATGTGCTGATGAGTTTCCTAGGATATTGCATTGATTTTTTTTTCACACACGTACACATACACGCTTGTGCACACGCTCAGCCACACCACACATACCAGCTCACATATTAAGGAAGCTCTGGTACTGTTTCTCAGCTCCAATGCACTCCACACAAGGGCTCTGCTGATCAGTGTTTATTAATGAAGCACTGCCTCGAAAATTGTTAATTGATGGCAATGTACAGAACATTGTCTGGAATTTAACCTTATTCATCATTTAAGTATGTGGGAAACTAGAGTGTGCTGTTAATTAATAGTGTAAGAACAAAGCTGGATCGTTCTGCTGTGGGTTTGAAAAACAAAATCGTAAGTGCAATGAGAGGGAGAAAAAAGCTGTGATTAAATATAAAACCAGAGCAAAAACTGAGAGAAAATGGAGCCAAAGCCAGTGTCATATTCAAGATGACTCACTTTGTGCTGATAATGAAATAAAAATTTTCTTGTGAGCTTATGTAATTTTTTACTGTTGTGTCATATTTAATCAACTCTGAGTTTTAACAAGCTAAGTAGAGGGTGGGGGGAAGCTGCTACCAATGAAGTGAAAACCGATTAATAAGTTTTGAAAAGTTAATAGACAAATTTTCAGATTAAAGAAAAAAAAAAAAAAGAAAAGAATCAATGTTGGTAGCTGAATTCACCAGGGGGAAAATGACAAATGGAGAATGCCTTACTTCAAGTTCACTTAATAACAATCTAAATATATGGTGATAATGTAGTGTACAATGCTAACAGCTGCACTCTTCCAGGCTTGTCTAGATGTTTTCAATGGCTGTTTGTTCTCTAAGTCATATGCTTGATTAATGGAAACCTGTCTAGCCTGATATTCATTTAAATGACTTATTACCAATGGGTCAACACATTGTGGTTTGAGTGTCACATTGCCTTCCACTGGACTGTTGCCCTTGCTTAGCTAGGGCACTTAAACCACTTGAGTTTGGGGTCAAAATTTCAGAGTACAGGCTTCAGCCTGTTGTATTTGGGTAAGTGGACCACAGTCATGGACCAGTCTGCTGGTCCATGCAGGAATTTCTCTGCCACAAAGACTTTTGGCCTGCCCCAGATCATACCTAACACAAAGGATAACAGGAGGACAGCTTGGACATTCCTGGCTGTGCTGAAAAGTCATGGTACTGTGCTCTTACAGACTAAAGCCCAGTTTCTGCCTGTAATCACACAAAAAAGTCCGTGAAGAGCAGGGGCTGAAGCCTTGCATTTCCTTGGACCTGTCTTCTTCTGCAGTTTCTGTGTTTACATCAACTTGGGGTCTTAACCCTTAAAGAGATATTTCAGTGACTCTAGGTTTGAAAATGTGGAGGATGGTGTGAACATGTGGTGTGCTCCCCGCTCCAAAAATCCTGTCATGTAAAGAAAGATGATGGTCTGAGGAAAGAGAGGAAATGAAAGAAAAAAAAAAAAAAAAAGCAACATACCAAGGGAAAAGTAAAAGTACAGCCAGATTTTCCTGAATTTCAGGGAAATGTTCTTCTGGGGTTAGTCCAGTCCTTTCCTTACAGTTTAAAAGAAAAAACATGCTCTTTTGAAATAAGGATAAATCCCATCTTTTTTTCTATTTATTTCCAAAGCTCTTTTCTCCCTTTTTTTTTTTTTTTTCCCAGAAAGTATTCTGGATGTTGACCAAATTTCTGACTTATTCAGATCCCACTAAACTTAATTTTCAATTGACTTTTCTGTTTATTTGGAGCATATTTCTTAATTTCTGTTTGGGAAGATAAGACATGAAATGATGAAATGTGGAGCTACACAGGGTTGTTTTACCTTAAAGCCCCAAATCAGGATTAGTTCTCCCTGTGCCATTCCTTGAGCCTGTAACCCTTGAGTCATTTGGCTATTGTGGTGATGGGGATAGATAAGCACATAAAGCCTGGAGGAGAATGGGAAATGGATGGTGAGGAAGCTGGAGCACAGAAGAGGACAGTGCAGAACATCAGGGACCGTGGAGGATGTCAGTGGCTACCAGATGCCAAGAGAAGGCAGAGATCTTGTTTTGCCCAGATCTCCAAAGATGAGAGGTCCTGGCATTGCATGAGCAATTCGAATTAAGTTCAGATTTCCTCTGATGTAATTAGTGACTGTTCCTGTGCAGCACACTCTAATGGTTGGTAGTGGGAAGGTATCCAAAGGACATGGAAAGCTGCAGAGGTATCTGGACTATGTCAGAAGAAGGATGGTGTTTTGCAGAAAGTACAAGAGAACATTTCCTGTTTTGCACCTCATAACCCCTAGATGAGGTCTGATTGTACAGATATCACTCTACCTTGTGCTTTTCCTGAAAGCTGATTCAGTCTTTATTCCCTCTTCTCTCAACACATCCGTGGGGCATAAAGGACACCCCTGTACCCACAGCAGTCATGTACACTGACATGTAAATCATGTAAAACAAGTCATATAAGAGCAAATACCCCATCTCTCAGCCAAGAAATACCTGGTGAGGATGGTAAGAGTTGATCTCCTATTAGTGCCTGTTAAGTGAACTGTTTATTATTTAAAAGTTGAGTGGCTTAACTGCTCATGTGAAAGCAAAAAACAATCAAATGTCCTGTAGACCAAGCTCATTTTACTTCCTATCTTATGGGGAACCTTTACTACAGAACATGGCAGCACCTGAACAAGAGCAAGGAAGTTATTTTCTGCATCTTTCAATATTTATTTTCCTCTTACTGAGAAGAAAGCTTTTTTCCTAGCCTGTAAAATTTTGTTTAGATGAGCCATGAGAGGAAAAATATGCTGCCTAAATCTAGCACAATAGCTGACTAGTTAAAAAGAACAATGGCCTTATATTTAGGAAGACTGCCCAATGGTGGACCGGAGCAGACTTTAGTTCTAGAAAATCAAATAAATAAATGAATAAATACGTAAAGTAAAAGGAAAGAAGCCCACCTCCTCACTCTCTAGAATCTCAGTGTTTTCAGAGAGTCAGGTGTGGCAATCTAGATCACCAAAGGCAACCCAAAGTTGGCAGATTACTGTGTTCTTAGCAGTGCTTACATCCAGCCCTGGACATTAGAATCTGTTTAACTGAGAAAAATAAACATGTTAATCATGATCCTGGGGATTAGCTTGTAGTCTGCTTGAAAATCGTTGCATCATTTTTGGCCACCAGAGTTACTCTTTATCAGGGCTGGTTCCACGCAGAGATTAGGCATCAGCAGGGCTCTTCAAAGTGTACCCAGCTCACTCCCAGGGGCTTTTGGGGTCAGTGGTGAAGTACCCTGCAAACAAGCTCCTGGCATGTGTTTCTCAAAGGGGCCCCCTCCGGATCTAGCAGGGAGAGTGTTAAATTGTGGATTGCTGCACTTGGTTCAGTTCCTTTCTTCACCGCTGTGAAGGACATTAATGTGCAGGGCTGTTTGTTTCCCACTCTTCTCCCTACTATCACCTATGTAGGGTATTTCATTTTTTGCATCAATATTTGTTTCTTGTATTTGTCACTTTTCTCTTGGCAAGGGGAAGGTATGACCTTGGTGGGAATTTGTTTCTGGGCCACAAGAGCAAATCAGTACTAATTCACTCTTACCTCCAGCATGAGTCAACCATCAGAAAAACCCTGCAGAAGAGAGTGCTCAGCATGTGCCAGGAGCTAGAGGAGCTGGAAGGTGGTGAGGCACTGGTAGAGGCTGCCCAGAGAAGCTGTGGATGCCCCATCCCTGGAAATATTCAAGGCCTGGTTGGAGGCTCTGAGCAACACAGTCTTCTGGTAGGCGTCCCTGCCCACAGCAAGGATGTTGGAATGAAATGATCTTTAATGTTCCCTCCAGCCCAAACCATTCTACAATTCTGTGATTCTAAAATGCACAGTGGGATATTCATTGCCTTCTTAACCTGCTTCCTACTTGTCTCAGTTAACTCTTCACTTTCTATCTTGAGTGAGCAAGAGGTAACTTTTGATTCCATGACTAGGTGAACTACCAGTGATGGTATCAACATTCTACTCTCACTGGCTTGAGTAGGGACCACATCTTTACATGGCACAAGGTCAGAATCCATTCTCAACAACTTGAAGAGAACACTTGTCTTGGAAAGACAGAACATTAGGGAAGCTGTGCACAGTGGGGATGAGAGTAGAATCATGAAGCAGATGATCACAGCTCCTGTCGTGTTTTGCTAACAAATACGCTTTAATCATGTAGCACCAGTGGTGGTAAGTGTGGCCCTACCTGTTTTGTGCACAGTAGGATGCACTCAGCTTTCTGGGAGACATTCATGTACTAGTTTGAGTATCTCACTTCTCTCTAGCAGGTGTTTGCTATGAAATAGGAATTTTTCCACACATTGTAGTTAGTTTTGATAGAACACTGTCATCCCCAAAAGACATTCTCTCCATCCTTCTTATTCCTTGGTGTCTTCTTCCAATGACTAAACTTCTACATGACTATTAGCAAACAGCCTCAGCATCCCATTTTGTTACTTGAATGACTATATTAAAAAAAAAAAAATTAAAAAAAAAATACCCAAATGTGACCAGGAAATCTTTATAGAACTTTTCTCAATCCTTCTGCCTTGACGTGTAGTTTACTGATTTCATTCCTCTCCTCCTCCTGTCATTGCTGTGCCTGCTTCCCCCTATCTCCCTCATTCCCTCCTCACTCATCCCTACAGGTATAAATAACCCAAAAAACATGTAGCTATGTCTGTGACACAGCCATGCTGTGTCAGTCTCTGCTGTTCCAGTTTCCCCATCTGCTGCCTCCTTGCCCCACGCTGCACATCCAACACATGCTCTCATCATGCTGAGTTGAATAAGTTGGATGCTCGTGTTTGAAATTAGGCAAAAGCTGAAGCCCTCTGCTGAATCTGAGACCTAGGTTGTGACACTGATGGTGAACAGGCAATTTTGCCTTTACAGAAGGGGACCAGAATTCATTTCACAATGCAAATGCTGAGTATTAATGAGTCTAATAGACACAGGTGTGAAAGTCATTGAAAAAGCAATGTCCAGTGCTGGCTGTCAATGCAGAAAGAGGTCTCTGCTTGATCTTCCTCTGACCAGGCTAAAGGCTGCTGCGTTGCATGAGCCTGAAATACACATTGATTCAATTTCCCATCTCTATCCTGGAGTTCCTTAGGAAATGGAACATTTGCTGAAAAGAAATAAGGCAATCATTACAAATTCTAGTCATTAATGGTGTGAACCTTCATATTCACCTGCCAAGACATTGGTAGCGACTCAGCAGTGTTGTTCCCTGAGCACTGACTGTTGGGTTTTAATTACATTGTTCTATTAGAGCTGTTCAAATCAACCATTTGAGAGCTGTCTGGCTGCTGTAGTAAAAAAAATAATAATAATTTGACCTTGACATCTTCTTCCTTCTCTTTGTCCGAGTACTCTTTGGAGGCAATCATTCATTCAGTATATATCTTGTGTATTGTCTGTCACTCGTTCTCCTGCAGTTCTTGTGGGATCAAAGTAGCTTTTCTGGGTGTTCAAATTCCTTTATACTGCACTGACTTTACTCAGCACCTAAGGACTGATATTTCTGTGGGTGCTTTGTAAATGTTCTCATGCCGGTGTTTCCTACCATGGCTCTACTCTTGTGAGAACTGGACCACCATGTGTGTTACCTTCTTCATGCTTTTACTACTCGGGCTATCTATGTCTTTGTTAAAATTTAGAGTCTGTCTGCCCTCCCATCTACTTACGTGCAATAAAGTCCCTTAGTTGTCAAATGCAAAAACGTTCCAAAATGTCAAGGCTAGACCACCTGTGTGGCTCCCTTATTATCAGAACAGGTCTACTTTTCCCTATTCCTTCCCTAAGCCAGGCTAATGGAAGGCAGATGGACAGGTTTTTAGAAGTCAAAAGACGAGTTCATGCTGGTCTGTTGTGGCAGACCTCCCTGAGAAAGTAGTGTCTTCATCTCAGCTGACAGCATCTTGACAGTTAATGAGAGTGTCCAAGTTTTGAAAATTAAATGAAGATTTGAGTGCACAGATACCCAAGCCCCAAAATATGGTTTTATAAGTAGTGGCCAATTCTGTTACCAGTCCTGCAAGATACTGCTGCTGGAAATTGAGTTTAAGCATAGAAACAGTTTATTGCAACATTATCTCTTAACAAGGGTTTAAATGCCACATCAGAAGCAACACAAATAGAGAGAAACTAGGTCTGTAGTAAAAATGTAAACTATTTCATTTATGCTCCCTTTCCTCATAAAAAAAAAATAAGTTGACAAAAACAATTATATGAGGTTCTTAAAATTTATCCATGGAATATTTTGATTCCACGGACAAATAATAAATGAATGCATAAATATTTATTTATACTTTAAAAGGCCACCATGCTGTGAATAGCAATTTGGGTAACTGATGTTTATATCTTCTTCCATACACCATAATCCTAAATTAGACTCCATGGATATGGTACATGTAGTAGTCTCCAGTCTTAGTGGAAAAAGGGAGTTCATCATAGGAACTTTTGCCTACAGAATGTCATGAGAGGCTTAGTATGTCTGGGGAAGCCATCTCACAGCAGAATACAATGGCAGCATAGGAAATGAAAATACACTTCCTCTGGCAGAATCTCCAGACTGAAATCTTTGGGGTGTTTGGGATTTGAAGGGGGAAAAAAACCCCAAAGATTCTCAACAGACACCTCATTTGTTCCATGAAAAAAATATAGAACTCAAACACTAAATTTTGCTGAAGAAACGCCCTGATTTCACACTAAGTGGTGATTAAGACCCAAGAGGAGAGGCTTTCTCCAGAATGTAGCCACCTACTTGGCCCCCAAATTTCTCTAGCCAAACAAGTGCTGTGAGGAGTAAGAACATCATGACCTTGTGGAGGAGTCTCAATGAGATCCTTGTGATCATCCTGCTTGGCTCCAAGTCATATGCAGGAGCAATATCTTCCAGTTTCTTTCACAGCCACACTGCCAAGGACAGTCAGGGAGACCACAAGGAAAATGAGCATTTTGTATAACTGCTGCCGGTGTCCAATATTCACACACGGTACCCCTTGTCACCAGAATGGTGATCTATTTTGTCATTTGTTACCAACACAAATTTAATTCTGGGTAGTGCCCCTGAAGGGAGGAAAAAAACCAAAACCCACCACAAAAATAGCCTCTCACTTTACTATCCCTTTAGTTATCCTATCCCCTACTTCTGCAAGAGACCTGCCGTTAGCAAATTCCCAAACTACTCATTTATTTTCAGGGCTGTGCTGTGAAGCCTCATTCTTCAAACATAACAAATCCAACAGCTTCATGAGTTGAACTATTGTGGATCTTTCCCTGTGACTGCAAATGGGAATGGTCTGTACAAATAAAAGCCCAGATCTTTCCACTATTACAAGTAAAAGAGTCTGGGTGAAATATCTGCCGAGGAATATATTTTATGTGTTTTCTTTAACTGTCCATCCAAAAAGTGCTGAGTGATGGTCGAGTGCTGTGAGGAGGCACTGATAATGGCCTTACATTTATAAAGTACCATCCATCCAGATGGACTCCCAAAGTACTTTATAAACTTTACTAACTGGTTGTTCCAGCTCCACACGTCACCTTATATCTACCCATCTGTTCACAGCTATAGCCTTACACAGAGCACTTCTCTCACCACTAAAGGGTGTAGCTGATGTTTAAGAGCTCACATCAGTGTGAACTAACAACTCTGCTTCTCTTCCATAGCTCTGTTGACTTCAGCACGAACTAAAACTAGGGAGCAGAAAATTAAGCTTCTGATTAATTAGGTCAAAAAGAGACGGGGTGATTTTCTCATAGTAAAGCAGAGTAAGGCATCTCATTGCCAGCAGCTGCTTAGATGTTAAAAGTTTACACAGATGTTTGGGGAAGCTCACAGGTTCATGGCAAACCTTGATTCCACAGCCACGTCTGCCACAGAGATATACAATGGCTCTGGGGACATTACTGTCAGCACAACTAGATCCCCCCTTATGCCACAGCTGAGCTTGAGGTGTCTGTGTAAGTCTTCCTATAACAATGCCCACACAGAAGACCCAGCAGTAGGACTATTTGTCTGGGCAGTCCCAGACAACTGCCCAGCTGGACATCATCAGGGGATGTTGGCTCTGTAGTGTCTCACAGGCTTATTGCAAGAAATTTGCTCAGATTTTTATTGCTCTTTACTACCTGTATTTCTCTGAAGTCGTGAGTTGAAGCTAAAATTGCACCACCAACACAGAAATGTAATTCGGTATTTGGGGCTACCAGTTTGCACTTAAAATCCTAACCAGGGGATAGTGAAGGTAAAGGCACTATGAAGGGAGAAGGAGGCAGTGAGGGGTGTGCTATGAGCCCCTGTGAGCCCCAGGGGACTGCTCCCCTCCCCAGGAGAAATGGGAAAGTTTTACACAGTGCTTCCTCATCCCAGAAATTTTTTAAACAAGGAGCACGTATGTCCCTTTTCACAGCCTTTTGACAGTTTTGTTCACATTTGGTTAGAGTTTAGATCAAAATTAGATTCTGTTAAATTCCAGCTTGCATTTGGCTATAGGAGGCATTTAGATCAGACAGCCTCTGCTCTCCTGAATTATACCCAAAGATCCGACATGATCATGACTGGTTAGACTATGATATTTTTTTTTTCTTTTTAATCCAGAGGATATGTTCAGACAACAATCTAAACAATCTACATTTGTGTGAAATGAGGATCCATCCAGCACCCTGTAAAAAATCTAAACTAAAAGATTAATTGCTAGCCATGATTACCATATTATTTATGGTTATTGTGTGATGTTGAGACTATGTTTGGAACAGATGGGAATCCAATTAGCTTAGTTCTGCCTTTGTCCATTGGATGAGACATTAATTTCAGGGCCACTCTCCACCTTGTCTGAATAGCTACGAGAAAAGAAATACGCTCATGGAACTTCGTGTTTTTGAGACTGTTTGTCATATATTTTGTTTTCTCATGAAAGGACACTACTGGCTGCTAAGCAACAGAATAGCTGAGTTTACATGTACATTTATCTATATATATGCACATACATACGCAGACACAGGGAGTTGTTTACTCAAGGACAAGAGTCCTCAACAGACTGGCTTTCAACTGAGAGTAATTCTATTAATTAGGGCTGCAGATACCATCCCCCTTCTGCTTCCCCCACCTTACCCCTCCTTTTCTTTCCTCTGTTGCAACTATTACTATTTTTAATTAACGTGCCAAAATGTTCACTTCTAACTACAACAAGAAAAGAGAATGACAAAAGGGCAGAAGCAGGGAGAGGAGCTCCGGAGAGAAAGACAATTTGTTTGACTAACCCTTTCAGAAAAAGACAGGCTTGTCAATGATTTCTCTTCAGGATGGTATCCCATAACAGGGGAGGGAGCAGAAAAGCTTTTTAATGGGGCTTTTCTCTCAGCCAGGAATAATCATGCCTACAGAGAAGTCTTAAAGCAGCCTTCTGCTTGGGGGCAGTTCTCTTACGCATCTCAGTGGTATTTCTTTTTTTCGTTTTTAACTCTTTTCCTTTTTTCCTCTCCTTTTTTTCCCCCTTATTTTTTAAGATGTTATGAATTCTTAGTCTAGGAATTATCTCTCAATCTATCTATTTTTTTTTTGTGCTGTATTGATCATTAGGTTATTTCTCCACCACAAATCCCCATCCCTGGATTTTAAATGTTACAATATTTGATGTAATCCCCACACTTCAAAACAGATATCCAGACACCAAAGTAAATACTTAGGGTTCAAGGCTGCCTTGCTATTCTTCATCTTTGAAACAGTTTGTGATTAATTGAATACTTGTGAAAGGGGAAGGTGATTAAGATGTTGATTGCAGAGAAACAGGTATAAAAGACAATATTGGGATTGAGATATAAACACAGCATCAGCACTAGAAAAAGTATTGATTGAAATTGGGCATGTACGGGTATGAAACATGGGTTTTCATATGTAATAAACTCTATAAAAGGCATGCCTTTATTACTGCTGTTTTATTTAAGTTGAAGTTGTCTGGCATTGATGAAATACCAGGGGAGGTGAGTTCAGGAAAGAAAATCAGCTTTTAACTAAAAGAATAATGGCTTTACATTTACTAATTTTGTCATTCTCTATGGATAATAATAATAATCTAGATGTTGCCAGAAACTGGAAAAAATAGTTTGCTCGTTTTTGGTTTTTTGTTGAATCTTTCTCTCCTGAAGCCTCCTCCTTGTCCCTTCCCAAAATATGTGTGAGAAAATAAAAGCATCAGCTGTCGGTAAGTTACGAGGCCCGTCCCTTCCAATTCTGAGAACATGTGAGTTTTTAAAACCTCCAGCTGGCATCTACCAGCCTTTCAAGACAAGCTGTGGATCTGGAGCCCACCACTCCAGAGGTCCCCGATTCAAACTCAGTGGCTTTGTCAAGAGGGCGGTGACTACTTTTTCACGCACACAAATTGGCAGTTTTCTGAACCACTGTGCTCAGAAATCCTTGACTCCTATTCATATGCATCAGGCAGTGTCTCTCATTTCAAATTACATGGGCTTATTAGACTTTCAAATGAGAAAACTAAGTATCGTGAACAGATGAAGAGATAATCAAAACATCTTTGTTCAGGTTTTTGGAAGCTGGTTTTGAAAACTGAAAGTCCTGAGCCATTCTGCCAGTTCTCACAATATTTTTATCATTAAAACAACAACAACAACAACATTTGCTAATAGGTTTCCTAAATTTCCTGCCTTTGGAGGCATGTGAATTGGTGCTGATTCACCTTAATAATAATTAAATGTAACTTATGTTTCTATCAACCCATATTTGTAGGAAAGCTTGAACAACATTTACTTTCAAATGAAGAAGAATTCAGAATCTGAGCTATTTCCAAGACAAGCCTTAGTGCTGACAGCAGTATTGCAGGAGCCACCCTTGCTCTGAAAGCACTGGCGTAAAATCGAAAGTAGTATAAAAACAGCAAAAACACGTGATAGTGAAAAACCTTCCTGGATCAGCAACCTTGATCCCTTACCACTCATTGGACTTGTCAAGGTTCATCTTGAGCATGATTTTGTATCTTGCTCCTCACTTTTCCAGCTAGGCTAGGACTGCTTATTGTTGATGAGAGATAATCCTCTTCCTAACTTCTAGGCTGAGTATACTCATATCTGGTTGGTCTGCTTCCTTGTCCCAAATAATTTATATTAATGACTGGCTAATTGTTAATTAAATTATTCTTTGTGATTATTCTTAACTATAAGTTGTTTTTTCTCACCCTTTTTGCATATTTGAATTGTTATCTATGCATATTCACTCCCCAGGCTGTTTTGGTGAGTTGTGATTGATCAGACAAATCATATGGTGCATGTGATTCATTTTCCCAATTCAATAAGTGGACACATCTCTGTGTGAAAATGGAGTACTGATCTTCCTGTAATATTTGAATATATGTCTTGGAAATTTAGGGTTTTCTTGAATTCATTGCTATAGAGGACAACAATTTGACTGTTCACAGAAAGTGCACAAAGTAGGTAAAAAATATTATAAGCAATTCAGTCCAGTCCACTGAAAAGGGAAATTACCTTCTCACATGGCTCTTGTGTTAACTTCTAGAAATGGCTGCATTTCAGCAATGTCTCACAGAAATTTCTTATGAATTCAGTGTTCTATAAAGTACCACAGGACATTTTGAGATGTCATTGTGGGTGCAGTTTGGTGGTGTCTAGACTGGTGTTTTTTAAACAGACACCAGGGAACGGAATATCCTCAAGATAATAGCATTTCATAAGGATGCTGCCAGGATGAGAAGGTCTAGCAATGTTTCCTAAGGGATTTCAGGGTCTTTGCTAGGCAATTCCAGAACTTCAGGCCTTGTTTGCTTATGTTTTGGTTTAATTATCTGGAGTGAAAGGACATCTTTGCTTTGTATTTGAACAGCGACACATCACCTGCCCTCTCTAACCCCAGCTAACAGCATTATCTCCTCAGGTCAAGTGAGAAAGGCCAGTGCTCTTGTTGCTGTGGGTGACAGGTTCAAACCCTTATAATCATCCATGACAGCACTTGTTATGCTTCTTTTTTTATGAGTTTTTCAACCTCTCTCTTTCAGCTCCTTTATACTGCAACTCTTTGGTTCTTAGCTTTCATTTGACATCATTTCCCTTATCCTTCATCAGAGGTCTTGCATTTCAACGTTTGTATGGGTTGAACAGTTTTCCTTCAGGATTTAACTCGCATGCTTGTGGTCAAACTTTCAAATCCATGCAGTTAATCTGAATTTGGAGTAAAAACAGAGGCGTGTTACAGTCCAGTGCAAGCACACACTTGTATCACTGGACAAGATGCTGCTTGGCCTCTCTTTCTCCAGCCAGCAAGCTGGAGACACACAAACAAAAATGCACACACCCCTAGGGCACACACATATCCTGCTCCTTCAGCTCTATCTTCAGCATTATCAAAATTAACAAGTAGCCACGTTAATCCTGCTCACTCATCACAAAGCTCTCTTGTTGCTGCGCATCTGGATCCGAAGCTATTGGCTTCTTATCTTGGAGGTGAAGTAAGTAAAAGAAAGGCAAACAACAACAAAAAAAGACACCTTTCTCCTCTTGCATAAGCTTCAGACCAACCTTTTTGCTATTGATAAGTGGCTTAAAGTGCTGTTTGAAAATTAAAAAGTCACTCTGATAAGATAACCTCTGGCCTTGGCAATTCCTTGCAAATTACTGTGCATCTCTGACTGGATGCAGTTTCTCTTACTTTCAGCTTAGACTGGGGTAAGCTGACACCCTGCATCACAGAGTGAGGTACCCCAGGGTAATCCCTTGTAGGTACTCCAGGGTAATCCTTTGTACTACTCACTAGCAGTGTTTTATTATTTGATATTGGGGCTTCTCCCCAGGTTTTTCTCCTGCCATCACTTCTGGGTTTTGTTTTGACTGGGGTTTGCTCTGCCAAGAGCAGAGAGGGGCATAAAATGTGAGATTTGACATTTCCTAGCCAGGGAAGAAAGGATATCTCAAGAGCTGTGCTGGCTGGCAGAGCTCCACTCACTGGTACCTGGTCTAAGCTGCTGGATGGAGAGACACCAGGGACAATGTCAGTACAGAGCAGACAGGTGATGCTGTAGGGTATGAGAGCAGTGGAGAAATGGCAGCTTTGGTGAAGGCTCTTCCCAAGAGAGGGTGACAGCATGGTCCCCTTGGGAATGAATGGGATGCAATCTTCCTGTGGAAAATGAAGTTGGACCACGTGAATTAAGCCTGCTGCTTTGCAGTGGGTGAGGAGATTTTGACGCCTGTGCCACCACTCCATAGTTTTTCTCAGTAGGTAGTGTGTTGCATTATTGTTGTTCCTGCTGCTGTTGTTTTAATCTTTCACAGTAGATTATATAAAACAGCCTCTCCATGAACCAGAACACATCTCTGGGGAATATGATGACAGCATCCATATCTTAAAAAGCCATAAAGTAGAGACGCACTGTGGAAAGTAGTCGTTCCCAGTAATAAGTGCAGTATGACATCCAGGAAAGATACCCTATTGTGACAAGTTTGAACACTAGTGCAAATCTGGAGAAAAGTAAATTTAAAACCACAGATGTTGCCATGCTTGTCATTTTAAAGGGTTTTCCTTCCCTAAATTACTCCTGCAACCAGAACAAAGCCCTTTAACCCTTGGCAGACCATAGCCATTTCCTGATGCTCCCCAGCTTTGAATCTTAGCACTGATTCCTCTTGAAGCTTGCATCACAGCCATCCACCCTTAAAATAGCAACTCCTCTGCATTTTGCAGGACTCATATTTTGGTATACTCCAGCCCATGTGGACCCTGACCTTGATGGGTGAACAAGCTGATAAAGGGTTTTCTTCTTCCCTGATCTCACGCAGAGATTAATTTCTGGACTATATATAGTAGATGTGAGGCCCGATAACAGGTTTGTTTCAGGTCTTGCAGGAGCTGAGGCAGGAGAGGATAATCAGAGTTCCCAGTCACAGAGGGACAGAAACAGCCTTCAACTTTATATATGCAAAGTGTGCTGCACCCCAGAGCAGGACACTCATTAGCTACTGCTGCATTCATACATGGAGGTACCATCCTGCTGCATCACTCATGCTGCAGCCCACAAGATGGAGTGGGACAGTTTCCTTGCTGTGCTACTCCACTAATCTGCTAGGACAATTCAGGCCACTTTAAATACCTTGGGCCAAACTCAGAGCAGAAATGCCACCTATATCCCTGCAGCTAGTTAGTGAAAGAGCAAGAGACTCCCAAGCATGATTGAGAGTGCCTGAGCAAGGTGACTTGCAGGATCTGGTTTAGAGCAAGTGAATGGAAAGCCCTGGGCACAGTGCAGGTCAGCCTTTCCAAATATCATGCTGTGTGCCTCAGTTTCCCCTCTCTGATCAGTGTGCAAATTATGCCAGCAGCCACTGCCCTTAGTTAGGTTTTATTAATGAACTCCAGGAGCAATAAGTCAATAGATCCTAGAGAAGTGTCACTATTACAACCATCCACGACAAGGGAAAGCACACTCCCAAGCAGGGACAGTGTGGAAGGCCTAATGAACATTAAGCAGAGCACTTGCTCGGCACTGGCTTTGTCGCTGCTGGGCAGCCTTGTCCTGACAGAGCTCCTGTCCAACCAGGGACGTACATCCATTCATCATTAGTCCTAATGCAAGCTTGGGAGTTTTAAAGCCAGAGCTAAATCAGACCATCTTAATTTGCAGGCTTAATGCATTGCATATTATCCATATCCTTCCTATGGGATTTATCTTGATTAAGTGCTAATTTGTAACTGGTGGTATACCCAATGAAGTGACTGATGAGAAGGGTGCCTGGGTTGAGAGTCTGTATTTTGGCAGCAGTGCAGACTGGGGATGGAAACTGCTGTTCCCACTGCAGACACTCGGGCAGGCAGCACATTTTACACACATCCCCATCAGCCTCATAGGCAAAGTGTCCAGAAGGGTTTAGCTTGGGTTATTCTTCAGCTGTGATGGAAGCCAGAGGTCTGCAGTGGGAGAGAGGACCAGCCCTACAAAGGTTTTGGCCACACTTATCCCTGAGCTGTTGTATAGCCCTGTGTGGGGAGAACAGCACAGGTCAGAACAGGTGGAGATTCTCCAAGTGCAGGCAGCTGTTCACACACCCTGGTTTACACATCTCTGGTTGCCTGCTGGGCTCCTCCTGACTGTGCCCACAGCTGAGCAGCCTGCTCCATCCCCTGCAGTCACACCCTGCCCAGACCCTACCTGTCTCACTGCTTCCATTCTGTGACCATCAAGAAACAGCTGGAGTAAACTGTTGAGTGGATGACACCATTTTAGACACAATCACAGTCCTGATTTGATCTGAAAAAGCTGGCAGAGCCTAACAGAAACACTACAAACTCTCTTTGAGATGGGCAGAGCTTTTCCAAGGAGCTAGGAAGTTCCTATTTCAGGACAGTTTTACTTTGTTGACCTTCATTTTGGAATCAGAAACAAACCTTCCACCTTCACCAGACACACCAAATTTCAGATCCATCTACATCAGCATGTAAATTTTACAGGGTTTGAGTAGAAGTGACCTTTAAGCAGAAATGGGTTCTCAACTTTTGCTATCACAATACTGGCATTTCACTAAAATAAAAGCCTTTATTTCATCTGGCACTTTAGTATCTGAAACTATGTCTGAATCTGTAACCACCTGCCCCTCCCCCAAATCATAAATACACACTGAATATATTCCTTAAACAAGTCTTATACACAGAAACACACATACAGAATTCAGGTCAGGCTGTTTCATAGTCCTATTTTACAGAAGAGTGAAATGAAATTTCACTCAAATTTCTCTGGTGTGGTGAGAGTGCACCTGAGGAAGGCATCCAAAAGTCTTAATTTGTGTTTTATGCTGTACAGAGGTGTTCCCAAATAGCATTTCTCCTTTTGGTTGTTCTTCCTAATGCTGAAAATAGTGGACAGTTTCTCAGCTGATGGGTACTGCTTCCTTTTACTTGAGTAACTAATGACAGCAGTTGACGAGGAAGGGGGGCTTTGTGTAAAAAGAAGTTAATTAATTTCAGGGGTTTTAATCTCTTTTCTTTTGTACCAAACTATAAAACAAAAATTCTTCGGGAGCCAGAACATGTACCTCCAGTAATCGAAAGAGAGGCAAGGATCTGACTAATAGATATTACGTTCCATTATATGGTCTTGAAGTCAATAAACATTAGGTTACCTTCATGCAGTGAAAAAAGACCAGATTTATTAAAAAATCTTATCTGGAGGGTTTGCATTTCAATAGGATGTGAATTTGCATATTTTAACAATAACCTCCCATCATTCTGTCTGATCTGTGCTCAGTTGGCCATACAGATCACTTTATCTTGAATAGATTATCACCGGTTTAATAAACCCTTCATAATATGCAGGTATAACAATGGTACTTCATTGGATAAAGAAGGTATTAAAGTTCTTTTTCTGGAAATAGGGGTGGCCCAGCTAGTGATTAACTTTATACCTCTGTACATCCCTGTGCTGAATACCGATTGAAGGAGAGTATTCCCATTATTCACATTCAAAATGGACCAGCTCTTCAGAGCTCCTGTTAACTCCTCCTTGCCCATGGCAGCTGTGCAGATGTGGGAGTTAAAACAGCCAAGGCTGCCGGGGATGTTATCTCCAGCAGTGGCCACTGCCTGGAACATCAGGAAAAGCCAGCACTCTTCCCCCAGGCTGAGCTCCCACATGTGCAGAGTGATCAGTGCCAAGATGTCTCATGAAGGAGGCACCATCTCAGTGCTAGATGGAAGTAGGGTCAATGTACTGCTCAGCAAAGGGCCAAGAAGGCTTAAAGGCAAAAGATCTTAGAAAACCTGTTTTCAGTGAAAAAGCAGCATTATTCTTCCTTGTCTGTTTCACAGGCTTTTACTTATTGACTGCTTCAACTTTCCACAGAGAAGTTCATTTTCCACTGGTTGCCCTTTACATGGGATGAGCCCATCCCACAGCTCCCATGTCCTGGCTTGTCATCTCAAAATGGTTTGTTGGGAGCAGCACCTCAGACCCTCTGCAGGAGCACCAAGGAGTCTCTGCCAAACCACAGGGCTGGCTTTTGCCTCCTGCAGTTTCCACGGAGACAGACTATTATTTACATATGCCTGCAGTTCCAGGCTCCTGCCCACCCTTCTCATGAGACACAGGGCAGAGCATTCATACCAGTTCAGCAGTGACAGGGGCAAATATAATTTTCATGTTGTCCTGCAATTTTTGATTTCTTCATTTTTGTTTCTTCGTTGACATTTGCACCCTGACTTGAAAAAAAACCTGATACTCTCCTTCTCTTGGGACCCAATACAAAGCAGGCAGCTGTGAGCGTTAACTGTCCACACACACAGCTTAGACAACCTGCAGGCTACTGTGGCATTAAGCCCGAGCTTGTAGACCTTAATGAGAGATAATGTTTGCTCAGGACCAGCTCTGTGGTCATGCAGCCTTGGGATCTGAGCTGCCTCACATCCAACCAGCTGGGAGTACAGGAATAATGAATTTAGGGGCTGAGTGTGCATGCCTGTATGAGAAATAGAGAGTATGTCACACATGCATTCCCCAAGACACTCCTGAGAGCAACTAGAACTTTTCACACTCTCTCCCTCCCCTGTTTTCTTTTTCTCTGCTCAAGCTGTGTTCGTGCTTGCTTTTCCAAAGCTCCCATCAGGAGCTTTTTGCTTCACAAGAGCCAACATGCCGTTGTGCTGCCTGACAGTGGGAGCACAGCAAGGCTAGTGAATAATGGAAAGTTATTGACCTATAATAACCTGGCATTATTGACCATAAATGATTTAGTTAAAGCACACGCACACACACACACACGCACACAACATCTCACGTGAAGGAGCTGAATTTTGAATTTCCTTTGTTCAGCATTGGCTCAGTGGAACTTGTCCCAGGGACATTTTGGCCTGGCATGAAATTAATGTTAATCAAAACATCTTTGAGGATCCTCTGAATAAGATTCTTGCAGGGAACAAGCACAATACCTGGATCCAAAAGCAGGTTGTCCCAAGTCTTTACTTGAGGCTCCATGAGAGCACAAACCTTTCATGAACTTCAGCAGAGTTCACAGATTTTAAGGCTGAAGAGGACAGTTTTCATCAAGCAGCTTGAGCCCTGCCATAAGGCAGTCTAGAGACTAACAACTACTAGGACCAATAACCTGCAACCAAACCAGAGCACAACATTTAGGGAGAAGTAAAAACATCCACTTTTGATGTCAGACTTCCCAATTTCCTATTATTTTTATTTTCTGCTGAGCCAACTGTTCTCCTCCGAAGTGCTGACATCAGGTCCTTTGGAGTCACAAAGTGTCGGTCGCCCTTCTGGAAAGCATGCTCAGGGTTCATGGCTGGCCTCAGGTGCCCCCTTGGATCCAAAATGTCAGGCACCACCCCCCACCTGCCCTGATGAAACCCCAACACCTTGCTGTGCCTGAATGGAGGCCTGTGGAAGGGCAGCTATCTGAGTTGCTGAGCTTGGCTGGGTCAGATAAAGATGTGAAAGAGTATACCTGTGTAGCTGAACCAGATTTCTGAACAACGTATAACTCCAGCCACTGGCATAATTGCCATATGCCCTCCTAAGATGTCTGATGTCTGCATTTGTGCCAGCATCTGAATTCTGTTCCCGGCCCGTATTGTGGAAAGTTTCTGCCTAGCTTTTGACAGGTGAAACTTTGCAGCTTGAATATGTTCCTGATAATCTATCAGTGCTCTACAAACAGCCATAAAAGCCTCTCATTAGTTTTGTGAGTGCTGTTTTTGCACACAAAATAGCCATATTCACTATGCCTGGTTTCCTTGTTTTCTCAGGGTCAGATGGATGAAAGAAAGGATTGCTTTGGTTTCAGATTTGCCTGGCTGGGAGCTCTTGAGACATGATGCAAGAACAAAATTTTAACTCTTGATAATGCTAACCCATGATACAAAAGCAGCTGTAAATTGGCATTTAAAGCACAGGAAAGTGTCAGGATGCAGGGATTCTTTCCTTTGCTTTTCCAAGATCAAGACAATTTTTCCTACTGACTCCAGCAAGCAGTGGAAGAACCTGGAGCCGCTCCCACAGTCCAAAATCACTGCAGACAGGCAATCACTGGAGTCAGAGGTGCGATTCAGTCTGTGTACCAAAGTAACTAACTTTTGAGTACATTTTAAGTACCTAATGAAGCAGGCTTCCCGGAGTAAATCCTTAATTTCTCCATCTAGGAAATTGGGTTTGCATAATTTAGTTGTTTAAATTTAGGCAGCCAAGAGCTCCCTCTGGAGGTCTCCAAGCAGCCCGTTCCTCTGCACGGGCATGGTCAGGCGCTTACTTCAGAAAAGCAATTTCAGGAGGTATCTGTGATTTCAGCACAACCTAAGTCTTTCCATTCAGGCTCTCCCCCAGATTCTCCAATTTATCCTCCAGCACTAGAGCTAAGCTAGGGGGCAAGGCCAGCTGGGAAGGAATGACTGAATTTCTCCCTGAAGTCAGGCAAGGCACGTGATATCCTAGGGTAGGTCTCCTTGTCACCGTGAGCAGCGGCAGAAGCGCAGTGCCTCATCTGTATGTGCACACCATCACACACTTGTGCATACCCCTGAGACCAGCCCAAAACACCTGACTGTAGCAGGATGTGACACCAGCCCACAACTCATTCAAGGGAGGCAGAGGATGGGGGTGCTGACTTCCTCATTCCTTCATGGAATTAAGCTGCATCAGGGGAAGCTCAGCCTGAACGCTGGAAAAAGGTTCTTCACTGAGTGGGTGTCTGGTCACCGGGACAGGCTCAAAAGAGCACCAGGCCTCTCACAGTTAAAGAAGCATCCAAAAAAACTCTCCAAATCATACAGATGAGTGTTAGGTACACTACAATGATCACCACAGGTCCCCTACAACTCGGGATTTTCCATGATTCCATGGCTTTCAGCCCTGTCCTTCCTTCCTCTCTGTATAGCAGACTGCTATACCAGCATTATCTGTGCTTTGATACCTTGGATTCATGGAGCTTCTAACAAATGTAAATTCCCCTTAGCACACACCCCATTTAATCAAAACCTTGCTGGTTTAAGCAGTCTGTTTTATTAAATTACCAACCTATGAAGCCATTAACTCAATTAGAAGCAGCAGTTCTGTAGTCTTGAACAACCAAGGGGTAATATTGCTGTGGTAGACGTTATGCAGGTGTGGCACGTTATAATAACAGTGAGAGCTCATATAGCATCTTAAAACTTTACAATTTTGTAGGAATAGTATCTAATTAATCCTCACAATGGGCTCTGAAGGTAAGGATTACTGTCCAACCCCTTTTTCCATGGAGGAAACTTAGTGGGAAAGGAGATGATAGGCAATAGACTTCAGAAAAGAGTCAAAGGCCGTATCATTCCACAGTCTTCGTTCACAGTAAGAAGGCTCCCCAAATTGCTGCTTTCCTTCTGAGTTCCTTCAACAGTAAGTGACCATTATCTCCCTTTCTTGTCTCCGTATTTTAATGTGTAATGGGCTGAGCTGATTTTAAAAAATAACTTTTTTATTTTGGAAGGTGTAGGGGTAGGAGTGTAAAAGTAAATAACACCAACATATTACCGAAAAGTGATACTATTATTAAAAAAAAAAATCATTTAGAAATTGAGAGGATGAATAGGAAGAGGAACTGGACTTGATTTGAATTTGAATTTGAAAAAGAAAGTGACAGATTTAGGATCAGTATCTGCTTTTAGAAAAATACTGAGAGGAAAGGAACAGCTTAAAACAGTGAAAATCAAACAATGTTTCTAATAATTAACATTGCCAGCTGTAAAGATCTATCAGTCATATATTATCTCAAGAAATTCTGTGTGATATTATAAATAAGAAAATTTTTATTTTCACTTATTTGGTTTTTTTGAACTATATTTTGAGCGTTAAGGATTTTCTTTTATTCTGGAATTAAAATTCTTGTTAAAAAGTTGCTCAGGTCCAGAAGCTGAGGATTTAAGGAAAGTACCATATGTCAGGAGACTGACGGTAAAGCCCCAAAAGCTAGAAGTTCTGGCAGTGCTTGTAAGCAGGGCTAGATCAGGGTTACCTTTAAATGCAGAGAGGTTTGCATTATACTCTTACTCAAAGAATTAATGAGAAGTTTATTTAAAGTAGATGATTAAAAAAAAAAAGCCCTATGATTGTTCTCAGTGGTGATGGCTCCATTTTATCTCCTTTCATATTTATACCATGTAGCACCCAATTCACACTGCAGAGAGAGAAAGTACAATCTGGCCCAAATTTTCAAATATGCTCAGCACCCAGTGGACCAAAATCTTTTAATTATCTGTCTGTGCGTTTGAGAACATCCTGCTTTTGAAACAGAAGGCTCCTTAAGTAGTGTGATTTCTTGCTCGGTTTCCCCCTCTGCATTTTTTTTTTTCACTCTCAGCGTCACATCTCCAGACTATCTCTGTACTGTGATTTCGGACAGATCCTGCTAGGAAGCAGCAAGGCTTGCTCTCCTCCAAGCTGGTTTGGACAGGTCAGTGTTGCTTAGGCTGTCTACCCATCTACCCAGGAGCACCAGAGCTTGGGAGCTCAGACATACACGCTGCAAAAGGTTAACGGCCACAGCAGCCAGAAAGTTCACAGCTGAACTTCTTGTGTGTTTGACCAACTCTCCCTCTTCAGTCAAGGGCCACAGTACAAGAAGGGGAAGGAAGGAGGAGGGTGCAGCTTGTTGCTGTTCCCAATGAGGCCTCTCTGCTTTGCCTCTTCCAATTTAATCCAAGCTGAACATTCCATGTGAGCAAGTGAGGGGGTCAAGCTTGCAAGCAAGTGGGAAGAAAACTGAGGTGATGAGCAAGGGAGCAAATAACTTTAAATAACTTGGAGCTATCGGCTGTGATGCCAGAGGTGGCATGCTGCTTCTGGCCACTAACACATGTGGACAGGTGAACCTTTACACAAAATCAATCATCATATTTATTCTAATTGTATCGTAATAGTCCCCCAGGAGCTCAGTTCAAATGAGCTTGACATTATTAAAATTTTAATGCCCAGTTTTCATAGCTGAATGAATATTTAAAGGGTATGTCCCAGGCTTAAGTTATGATGATGAAGAAATTAATGGAATGTCTTGTTTAATGCTTTGGTACATGTTGATGCAGGAAAAAAAAAAAGAAAGAAAAAGAAAAAAGTGGTTGTTCAAGGCAGAAAAGAAATAAAGGCAATGTTTAGTCATAATTAGAGGAGGAAAGCATCAGTGATGCATTAGTATCAGACACCAGTTTTGTTGCATAGCTCTCAGAAGAGGGGAAATATTTATCATTATGGAGGGGGGAGGTCAGGGTGCGGTCAGGGACCAGAAGTGAAGCAGCTCTACATGAATGACAGGTCAGAAATGAATCCCTGGGAGTCTCTGACCACATCCCTACGTAGTGGAATAAGCTTGCTAGCCTTTGTTGCCTGGAATAGACAGAGAAAATCACCTTTGTTACCCAACCAGGGTGTTTGTTTATTTTAAGTACCCAGATCAACTTTGAAGGATGGCATAATTAATCAGAAAGACTCATCAGTCTGGTAATTACATTACAGATAATTGTCTAAACATAGGACAAGAGGATACCAGTTATACATAGATGGAAGTGAGAGGTAACTCCTTTTGCACTGGAGGGCCTGATACAGGCTAAAACTGGTACAGAGAATTGCATTGACACTGAGGATCTGAAATCTGGAATGATTGGGGGGTTTTGTTTCACTGATTGTGTTTGGGGTTTTTTCAAGCCTTCCATCCTTTTCCCAACTCAAGAAATATTTGGTAATCTATGGATCTTTGCTTTTTATATTTTGAAGGCTCTACTGAAATTTAGAAGGTTCCAGCTTGTGTTTATTCATTTACTATTAGAAACTGAGGACTACCTTGAGCAGCTAGATGGGCTTAAAATCACACCCTGTATACATTTCCTAGCTGTGAAGGAGGGCAGAAAAAAAGTTAATATTCTAAGTCCCTTCACAGAAGATTTTCCCTGAAGGGGTACTATCAAGATTAAGATAATCTTATTCTTTCTCTGAATCTTTCCTTGTTTGCCTCCTTTTTAGTAAAGTTATGTTTATTTCCCTTTTGCCAGCTCAGGAGCTGCAGCCCTGATCCAGTGCAGTGTTCTCATCAGAACAAAGTGTTCACGCATCTAATTTGAGTTGTGATTTCAAACCAGCTTAGGCAAATCAGTGGAAAAGGTGGCATAGCCGCTGGGCATTCTTCTGCTCAAATTGAACTTGTTTCAGGTTGGCTAAAAAAAATATTAGACTTTTTTGTTTGTTAATAGAACTGTAAGGAGACCACAACCATAACACCTCCATATGATAGGGATGCACTTTGGGAAGGAGGCTCTTGTGCTTTAGAAATGCCAGAGTATTCTGCTTGGAATAGGTTTAGGTCTGGGCCTCCTGGTGTTCAGAACTGAGGTAATGGACTGCCCTCTGCTATAGTGCAGCAAGCAGGAGACTTCAACCTTTTGAAAAAGGGAAATTAGGGTAGGAGGGAGTAAATGAACATGCTAACCTTGAAAAGAGGACCAGTGGTGGGGGAATAACAATTTCTGGCTCAGGATGGATCTAGCCCAGTACCAGGAAAACTCTGCTTGCAATCTTAACCCGGTGACATCCTCTTTCACTTCCTGGGGAGGCTGTGTTTAAAGTCATGCTCTGAAGCTACCTGCACATTTAGATCTGTGAGAGAGCCTGTATTTCATGGTCCTGGCAGTGGGTGAAAGCAGCCAGTTAATTTACACAGCTTACTCAGTTGTTTGTTAAATGGCAGTGCTGTGGAAAGCATTTCTCCATAGGCAAAAGGGCTGGCTGTGGTTCTTATCTTTGTGGCCAGGCATACAAAGCTACAAGCACAGAAGGTCTAATCTTCTTGGATGGACAGTGGCCAAGGTCTTTTTGCACTCAAAGCACTGAAGTCAATGGAGCTTGGCCTTGCCTAAAGTCTGCAGAGTAAAGCCAAGCAACCATTAGTGGCAAAGGCAACGTTTGGGTCTTGCTTCAGAAGAAGAGATAAAGCCCAGAGAGTGAAGAGCACAGCAGGAAAGTTCCAATAGCCAGAGGTTCATGGGCTCAGGATAAGGGAGAGACAAGAGCAGATGTTCATCTCCCAGTGAGGGAGCAAGGGTTATATCTACACTGCCTTCAGGGATACATCTGTCTCTCTGACCTGATTGCTGCCCTGCTCATGTCTGTGCTGAGGAGTCCCCTGGGCTCTGTGTGACCATGATGTGCCCCACATGCAGAAAACACCCCACTCAGCCAGCAGACAGCAGCAGAATAGCACCGAGAGCACCTATGGGACTGCTGAGATGTGAAGTCTGAGCTGGGCAGTGCAGGAAGAGAGAGAACCACAACCAAAAACACCTGAGCTCAGCACGCACTTCAAAACTGGTCCAGGACCTCAGCACATGTTCTCATCAATTACTTAAATACTGTGGTGCCTTGTACATGCATTTAGCCACCAGCAGGGTGGGGATCAGTGCTTGTGTTGTGGTTTGACACAACTAAGCATCAAGCACACAAAAAAAATCAGTTATTTTATAAGGAAAACAAAATAAGAAAATACTGAGGAAAACTTAAGCAGTTGCAGTACAAGGAGAAAGTTTTATTACTAACAGAATTAAAAGTTAAAAAATATAACAAGAAATTAAAACAAACACCTGCCCCCCCTTCTTCTCAGCACTTTACTCTTTTTCTTAACTAGCACAAAAGATAACACAACATAGGATTCTAGTCAGCGTTACAGTTCTCAAAAAGTCTCTCTCTTATGCTTAAGGAAAAAGGGTTTCTTCTTCTTGATTCACGTGGTTTCTCAAACTGCCCCCAACAGCAGACCCGCCCAGAACGAAACAATCTGCTGTGGTGTAATACATCTCTTTATGAAAAAATATCAGTTTTTTCACACTGCCACACATCAGCCAATCAGTCTTTTTAAGGATAGGTTATTCTGGCCTGAACACAAAGGCTTTTCCTGCTACAAGTCCTTAAAAGCCCCTCACTGCTTCTGTATAGCCTGGCATAGGCACTCTTCAAAATTTTCATGAGTCACACGTGAGTCTTCCATCCCCCCATGTACTTCAAATGGATTGAAGAGACAAACAGTTTGAGATAATAGAGTTTCTTACCACCGCATGCCAGAAGGATTTTTAAGCTCCGCGCGAGGAACGTGGCACTGCCCATTTTCTCCGTTGCCATTTCCAGCTCTGTCTCACATGGCTCACTCTCTCTCTGACTCTGAAACCTCTATGTTGAAGAATGTTCTTGTTCAGGTTTTATGGTGAAGAAAGCCTTGCTCCTTTTGTGCTGTTGGCTGCAGGGTGTTTCCTTCAGTTCAGCCCAAATTGTGCTGGCTGCAGAAAGGAGGCTCCTGCTGGCTCCATGTGGAGAACAGGGGGGACCTGCCGGTCCCAAGGAGCCACTCTGGATAGATTTTAGCTGTGTGGTAGTCCATGGCTGGGTTTAGCTGTGTGCCAGTCCATGGCTGGGTTTAGCTGTGCCAGCCCATGGCTGGGTTTAGCTGTGCCAGTCCATAGCTGGGTTTAGCTGTGCCAGTCCATGGCTGGGTTTAGCTGTGCCAGTCCATGGCTGGGTTTAGCTGTGTGCCAGCCCATGGCTGGGTTTAGCTGTGCCAGTCCATAGCTGGGTTTAGCTGCCTGGGCTCTGGGATGGTTCCCTTCCCAGCGACCCAGGGTCTGTGCCACGACATCAGGGACAGGGGAGGGGGCCGGGGCCGGGGCCGGGGCGGGGCCCGGCGGGACCCGGAGGCTCCAAGGCCGCCCCACCTCCCTCAGGCGAGCTGGAACAAGAGGGAACTCCGGCCTTTCTGTGCAGTTTAAATGTGTAAATTGTAAGAAGCGTTATTGGTCTAAAAATCTGTCTATCAACTCAGATTCAACCCACTACAGCTTGTTAGTGTAAGGCTGTCTTTATTGTATCTATATGGACTACTTTCATAGGCTGGGGGAAATGCCTGGAAGAAAGGAGGCTCAGGGCAGATTTTTTCACTCTCTAAAACTACCTGGGAGGAGGTCATTTTCAGGTGGGGGTCTCTTCTTCCAGATAACAAGTGACATATCAGGAGGAAATGCTCTAAGCTGTGCTGGGGGAGGTTGAAGTTAGATATTAGGAAACATTTCTACACCAAAAGGGTGGTCAATCACTGCACCAGGCTGCCAAGGGAAGTAATGGAGTAGACATTCCTGAAAGCATTCAAAAAACTTGTAGATGGAACTTTTGGGGTCATGGTTTAGTGGTGGACTTGTCAGCATATTAATAATAGCTGGACTTGGTGATTCTAGAGATCTCCAACATTAATGATTTTCTCATTCTATGACTATGTTGTTCTGCCTTGAAGGAGTTTGGGATCACAGTGTCTAGGCTGAAAGAGAATGTAGTAGTAATAGAGTAGTGGTAAAGAATGTAGTAGTCTCTTTCCATTCAATGTGTGCTAAGCTGGCTAATAGAAAAAGTTAGAGATAGAGAAGAACTATTTTCTGTAAAAGGTGTACAGGCACATCTTAAAACTGGATGTAAATTATCTTGAAATAAACTCAAGAGAGAAATGAGAAGAAAGATGGAAGAACTTTTGTGGAAGAACTTTTCCCTGCTGTTACTGGGGAAGAAGGGAGGAAAGGAGAGCAAAAGACTGACTTAGTTTTTATATTAGAATTTGATGTGTTTATGAATAGAATTTCACATTGTATCATGGTATCAGCAAGGAATGAGATTTAATGAGCAGCATGTCCATTCAGGAGTTATGCCTCTGCTGTCAGGACACCCTTTTATACAGCTTAGCCTGACCAGAGGGCCAGTCCTGGGACTCTTTGCATGCTCAAGTGCACTCATTACCTGTTCAGCGACTTCTCACTCATGTAATGAGTCTGGGGCTACTGACACATTTTCAAAAGTCATCATCCACAAGACACGCTTCTTTTCCAGGAAAGAAAGGTCAAGTGCAGGAGCAAAGTAAGATCCATGACTGCAATAAATTCCCATCCAGGTGATCAGAGCATCACCTTCTGTCCTTAGTCAGCAAGGTAGTGTAGAAGCACAGTCTAGTGAGTGAAAATTGACCTATCGAACACCACTTCTACGGTGTGGATGCCCAAAACTTTAAGGGAATCTTCTGCTGTCTCTTTCACATGCAGATTTTCATATGAAACAATATTTCTAAGATATAAATACTATAAGAATAAAAAAAGGGAAAAAAAAAAAAAGAAGAAAAAAAAAAGGCAGTCCTGTCTCTCTCATTTTGGAAATGAGGCTTTGTTCCAAACATTCTATGTTTTGTCCTCAAACCTGCTGAAGACTAATTTTTCCCCTTCCCCTATCCCACTTCATTTAAAACCAGAGACACCATAAGGTTGAACACTACATGCTCAGCTACCCTAAGAACAAACCAAATGATTTGTTGTGTTGGAAAGGCTCTATTTGCCTATTGACAAGATTAGCAGTTTCTTCAAACTCAAGCCCAAACTGTTCTGTGAGGGAGAAATTCTATATTTGAAGCTATAGGCTTGTGCACGTGAGTATGAACTGAACTGAAGCCCCTCTAGGTTCATCTGTACACAGGAGAAAAGGAGAAAGATGAATCAATAGTTAGACAGATGGATTATAATATGTTTTATATGATAGATAGAAAATACTCTCAGAGAGCAGGGATGGCCAGTAGCAATCACTCCCAGGGGTAGGCACCAGAGCATTGACTGATTTGTAAAGGTCAGACCCTTCAATGGGTTTTCTTTATATTTCACACATTGCCATTTCAGGTCTCTTCTGTTTGTGTACATATATATGGACAGGTCTCAACAGGCAGGGAAGATGGTGGTGGGGAAGAATTAAGAGTCTTTTAGCGAGGTGAGGTTTGGGATAGACATTTCAGAGGCAATGCATTAGTAGTGAGGTAAACCAATGTTATCTGGTTTGGGTTTTTTTAACAAACTTCCTAAAATACTTCCTCTCCTTACTCTTTCGTTAATCCAACATTGTATCAATTCATAGTGCCCCAGTAAATGTGGTCAATGTGTAATTACACATCAATCCATGCAAACGCAGAGCTTCCCTCTTGTCCCATGGGAACAGGATTTTGCTCTATGCATTACAGCTCAAATAGACAAATACATGAGACTGGTTGTGTAGCTAAGTTGTGGTGAGGAAACCTTCCTGATTCTGCAGCATTTGGAGAAATTTCCCTGAGCTGAGAACCTGAGCCTTAACTTTGGTATTTTTGCTTCAGAGAAAGGAGATTGCTTTGGATTCACACTTATGGCTATCTAGTTTGGATCACTGTAATTCAATTAAGTCACTCAGAATCAGATACAGAGTGATTTACTTGAACTTTGCAATTACACATACACAATTTAATTGTAGGTGATTTTCTTGGCTTTTCCAACTTTGACACTAATATACTTTGTATTTCCTTAGGGCCCTCTATCAGGACAGATTTTGTTCAATGCTTTAAAAATTATGACCCACTCCTACAAACACATTCCTGCCAATACCTTTGCTCACATGAATAGTTGTATTGAATTCAGAGGAATTACTATTGTGCACATGGCAGACTCAAAAAAAGACTCATGGCAGATTCAGTTGGCAGAAGTAGTAAAATGAAATCCCTCTCAGTGTTTTGGGAAGAGATTTTAAACAGAAAAAAAGGTATTTTCTGAAAATTTCATAACTGTTATTAAAATATTCCTACCTCCAATTAACATCTGAGCTATGTCATGAGATCATCAAGACTTGCATATTTTTTTAGGGAGGAAGTTGCTCTAGGATGGATTTTTTTTTTCCATGAGTCTAACCAGCAGCTACAGAGATGCAGGAGTGCCCAATAAATATTTGTTGAGACCTCCCAGCTTGCATCCTTCATGATTGTATCACAGCTGTGTTTCATCATTGATTTAGGGGGCTGATGCCTGAACAATACCAAACACAACAGAATATCAGTGAGCAAGAAGAGTTTATTTGCCATTGTATCTGTCCACATAATTTAGGCATAGAAATGACTGAGTGTTTGTTTGCTTGTTTATTTGTTTGTTTATTTGTTTAACACTAGAATTTAGACACTTTTTTTTTCACCGGCCACCTTAATAGGACATGATGATATCTTCATCTTTATTATATAGAAGAAAAAGCTGAGAAAGAGGGAGATGTAGTGATGTGTCCAAAATCATCTGGAAAGCCAGAGTAGAGCTGGAAACAGGCCTTGCCAGGCATTAGCACCTCTACTTTTTCACACTCTTTGGGAACTACCAGAAACATGTGCAGCATGGTTTTTGATAAAAACTAAAGCCCCCAATATGTCCTCAAGGAGTATTCAATTTTTTTAAGATCTCTAAGGAGGGAGGAAAGAGTATTATTATTATTTATATGATCACCAGGATAATCTTCAAAGGTCCTATAGAACATACAAGTTCCAGAATAGCCCTCTGTCTCCTGAAGTGACATCATCCTTATGCACAACCAGCAGATTATCTCCAACAGAGTTCTCTTCTGCTTGGTCATGATCTTCCTAACTATTAGTGGCGTTTAATTCATCTTCAGTAATCTCCTCATCTTTTCCCTTTTTATTCCTGTCTCAGAGCACATTTTAAGCTGTTCATGATATCTCCATATTCTTGGGGGGGTTCTTCCATTTTTTTCTTTTTTTTTTATCTCTTTATTTGTCCATTCTCAGGTAGAGTTTTAGATCTACTTAGAAGAACAAGGTATATTGATGGTCAGTGAAAAACTGGCGAGGCAAGAAGGAAAAGGGTAGTAGGAACAGTGAGAGAAAGAAAGATGGAGACAGTGAGAAATCAGCTGTCTCTTCTTCCTACTCTTCTTTCCCAGGTGATCCTTCTACCTGCTCTAAATTAATATCAAAGCCAGAGGGAGAAGAAAAAGGTTGGTAGGGGGGAAAAAACGACAACCTTAGGAAAAGAAAAATCATGATGCAGAAAAGCGTCTGTCCCCTGTCTAATTCCTTCAGTGGCCTGTAGCTGATGGTGCTGAGAAAAATACAGCAGCAAGCTCTGACATTTCATTTCTGTGGAGAATTGAAAAAAGGCTTGCTATAATTCATCGCTTCTTGTAACTCAAACCCTTTTTGACAGGGGTACCTGCGCTGTCTTTTAATGGTGGTACCACAGTGGCTGTAATTGGACATGAAAAATGATGTTGTGTTTTCACTTGCTGGGAGAATTGGGGTGGTGGTAGGTGGGGCAGTGGCAATTTGGTGTGAGATGGTGACATCTGGTATAATTTGGATGTGTTGGTTTTAGGCAAAAAAAAGGAAGGATATTAGGGATATGAAACGTAACAAGTATGATCACCTTGCTTAAGTTGTGCAACAGGGATAGTAAAGGTGGTATTCAGCAGAGAAGAACATGCAAAGAATCACAGGAAAATGAGAAGTGTGATGCACATAAAGTTCTAACTCCATCATCAACACAAATATTTATGGCATTTGTAGGAAAAGGACACACAACCTCTCTTCCTGAAATAGGCCTATTCACAGCTGCAGTGGTATTTCTTCCCAGTACAGATGGGCAATGTGAGCCACAGGCTTTTTCTGACTCCATACTGGGGACAAAGTTGTGAATAAAGCCCTGGTATCACACTCTCTTGCCACCTCTTTGAAAACTGTGTCTGTATATGTAAACAGAATTCAATTATTTGGCTCTTGCGCAAATCTTTGTGCCTCAGTGATCCTCAACACATCTATGCTACAAAACTGCTGTTGAGTGATGCACTTCAAAGAAAATTTTTGGCCAAATGGGACTCTCTGAGTCATGAATGAGGATAAACATTGTCCTGATTTATAAGGGGTTTAAAACTATAGAGCATTCTGGTACCATAAATTCAGACATCTTCATATAATGCAGAGAATAAAAAATTTTAGTCAGGACCTAAAGGATGGTAGGGAAGCTAAAGAGGAGATACAGACTTTTGGGACTAACTAATGGTAAAACAATTTACTGCTTTCTCAGTGGCACCCCCAACAGGGATAACACAGAACAAGGAAGCATGATCATATTTCAAAGGAGAGCACAAAGAACGTTCATGGGCAGAAGACAGAGTAACCACCGAATGGGCAGGAATGTAGCACGTCCTAGAGGAAAGCCTAACAGTTCACTCACTCTGTGTGCTAGTTCAAATGCTGGGTCAGCCTCCCTCGGTCTCTTCCCATGTTGCCAAATCCCTTTTGAAGCGTTCTAGTGACAGGGTTCAATAAAACCTTACAGCCACATTTGTAGTTCCAATGATCCCAGGTGGATTTCCTAATGGTATTAATCAGATTTGCTATCTGGCTAATATTCTTTGTCCTGTCACACTCTCCACCAAGGATCCACCAAGACAGGATAGACATTAAAGGTGTCCATATCAGTACTTCCCCAAACACTCTTCGGAAGGATTCATTTTGGAGCACAAACTTTGGTTTCATTCTATTTAACTTAATGGCAATTTCCAGATAAAGAATAAACAGGAAATTTGAATCTCTGATTTCCCTTCTCTCCAAGAAGGTATTTCCCCAGACTGGGAAAGCTACATTGTTCTCCCATTTAATTTCCCCACTTAGCCTTCTTCTGGTCCCCATGGCAGGTCCTTGTTCTCAGAGTGTCTGTGTAAAGAAAAAAAATTCCACAGACAGAGAAAGGAAACTTAATTATTTTCCTCTCAGTGTTTCTCCCTGTAATTGGTGTCTTTCATGTCAAGATGATCTCAATTTGTATTATGGGCTCCGTTCAGGCAGCACTTTCTCTTTGGTCTATAAAGAAATTGTCAAGTGTATAAATCATAGTGTACATTAAATTACACTAGCCTTTTACTTATTAATTTCCCCAGTTTTTTCTTCCTCTGTTGGATGCTCATTCCCTCACTTTTTTTTTTTTTAACACTCTTAGGCATTGACTTCTTTTTCTCACTCCTCAATCTCAAAAAAAACCTCAAACCAAACCAAACCAAATGAAACCAGAACAAACCAAACCAAAACAAAACAAAACACAAAAACCAACTAAAGCCCAAGCAAATATTTGTCTGCTTTCATTTTTGCCAAAGTGTCTGATAATGTCTTCTGCCTTGGGCAAACAGACTTCATCCAGCTCAAAAACGAGGAAGAATTCTGCCCAGTTTTTCTAAAGGCTGGATCCAAAAGTTACTTGAGTCCAGTGGAAATTTTCATTTTTCATTTTAGCATGCTTCAGGTCAGTGCCTGTGTTGGTAGATTTATGGGATGTTCTGCACCTCAAGGCTGTGTCCTTTTGGACTCCGGACTTTACCTCTCAAGGCTGTATTCCACGCACATCCTATAAATTCCTAGCTACTGTGATTTTCTCTCTTGCCTACTGCTTAGGAAGCAGGTTCTGGCTGTTGTGTAACGAGCACCAGGCACCTCTGACCACCCTCCTCTGACTATGGGAGTTAGATCAGCTGTAGGGTCCGCATTAGGAACGTATAATATGTCACAAGAGTGCAAGTGTCAAAAGCAACCAGGTCTCAAGTCAGACACTGGTAAGTAGATGGTGCCAACACCAACCTGCTGCAAACACAGTCACAGAGGTTGAGCAGCTGAGGGAACTAATGGGATAATTTGGTTTCATGGTCCTGCACATGAGAGGCAAGATGGGGGTTCATCTCACCTAAGTCTAAATGCAGAGACGACCTTCATGATCAGTAGACAGGAACAGGCACTGCAAAAGACTGTTTTCATCTCAAACACCAAGTCTGAGAGTGGCTCAAAGTTACACTTTCTATACATTTGGAGTTATATGACCTAAATTGATCTCCTCACCTGTGTGATGTCAGATCTTTGTGTGTAACAGCTAGCTGCTCACATGTGGGCACAGGAGCCCTGTGGTAGGATGTCTTTCCTGCTGCTGCTTCACATTTGGCTCTGCCCTGCTAATATCTTGTAGAACCTACCTGAGGATCAGGTCTTTGCAATGGCAGAAGCAAGGGCTGATACAAAGTTTATCTATTACCAGGTCCTTTGTTGGTTTTAGCACTTCAGCTGTCTGGATTTTGTTGGATGATACAGGCATAGGGGAGAGCAGAAAGTGCTCAGTAGCATCTGTAGCCATTGATCCTTCTCTTCCAGAGTGTGAGTCTAACTGTAGTCAGTTTATGGATAAGTACATTTTCCTCTAGAGACAACAATACAGCATGATCTGCTAGGCTCTTCATCATCTTAACCTACTTGTCAGCCAGCTTGATAACTTGTTATTACTAAATATGTGTGCAGAGCAATTAGAATAAATCTAAGTTATTATGAACCACTTTAAAAAAAAAAAAAAAGAGGGGAAAATTAGGAAAAAAAAAAGGAAAAGTAAAACTAATGGCCTTGCTGCCCAACTGAGATTAGCTACAAATAAGGGATGGATAGTATTCCCTGAAGGCATCCTGTGACATTCATCAGCCAATTTGTGGTCTGACTTTATTGGGAAGACATATGTTGGGAGACTCCTATTGCCTTCTGACCTCCTGCTCCTTGTGATGCTTGTTTGAACTTGTACTTTCTTTGTTGGTTGACAAATCAAAAAGATATTTTCATTCTGCTCAGACGTGGTCACACATAGAAAGATATTTTGAGTAGTCCATCTGCACAGTGTATTGATTTCTTTATGTGACAAAGAATATGAGGCAGGGAAGGGCTTTCTGATCAAATTCTTAGTTGGTTCTGATCAAATCTGAATCTCTGGCTAGTGACAGCAGGGGAATATCCTCATCCCTATTCTTCAGACACCCACATCACGTTAGGCACTGCCAGTGAAGAACATTGTGAGACATCTGTTGCCCTCTCTCCTGGGAGTGAGCAGTTCTGGGGATATTGATTGTCCCCAATGATTTTGTCGAGTGGGATAGGGATAATTTGAATAACAGAAAACCTATTCACAGCACAGTGGCAAGGTTTTTATACTTACTTATATTGTGATATGAGAAAGGAAAAATATATCTGAAAAAGCAACAGAAGGAACATCCGGTCCTCTACTCCCAGCAATTTCTCACTGTCCAATACTCCTGCATCATGTGGACAAATTAGATCCAAATGCCTCCCCCCAAGTTTGAAATGGAGGCTGCTATGTTACACATATCTATCCTACTGAGCTAGCAGTAGAAATTAAATTAGCTTATTTCCTTTTTATCATGCCAATCTCAAGAAATTTTTGTAATTTAAGTTTCACCAATCCTGATGTTCTGACAAAGCATTTTTGGTCTCATGCACCAATGTTTCCAGAGGAAACTATTAGGAATTTTAAAAGTTATATTTAAAATTTCATGACCTGTGTGAAATGAGTCAGATTCCCCTTCCCAATATGATTCAACAAAGCCAGTGTCAGGTAAGAGGAGTGACACTGATTTATTTACCCCAGACCAAGCAGCAGCCTGCACTCTGTGGTTAGTTCTTTGTTTACTAATTGCTTTTTTCCCCCCTTGTGGAGTAAAATCTGGTGCTAATTATGACGCGCGGTAAAGAAGCAAAGCAAACCTCTGTATATGAATGTCTGACTCCCCCATTAATTACATGTCTTTGTTCTTCCTTACAGATGAACAGACCGATCCAGGTGAAGCCAGCGGACAGCGAAAGCCGAGGAGGTAGTTGACTGCATTGCTTTCAGCCACAGTGCTAAATATAATTGTTGTCTCTGGCTTCTCTCAGGCAATGTGCTGATCAATTAGTAACGTAATCACTGCCAAAGAAATTCCCTCCGCAGCAAAGATTCTCTTTATTAAATCTCCTTTACTTCGTCTCACTTTCCTCATATTCAATTATTATTTGATTTTAAAAGGCAGGCAGGTGCCAGCGATTGCCTGAGAAACAAATAACTGCCTCGTTAAGAAGTGAAGCATCAGACACTGACTTAACAAAGTTTAAGAGCAGTGGACAGCAGTGAGGGTTTTTCCAGACCTGTGTCAGACTGAGCTGTAGGAGTGTTTAATTTGGTTAGGATAAAGCACATATTTTATGGTTTCTCTAACCATGTTGGTTTTGCTTGCACTGAAACAACTCTGATTTTGGAAAAAGAAAATTCTGAGCTGGCAGAGTTTTCTGCACCTGTATCAGCTTATCTGGATAAACCTGTTGTGGAAACTGAAGACTTCTCTCAGACCCGGGGAGATATTCAGGATTTTCACAGGTGTAGCTGAAATCAGGAGCTGGTCTTTTGCTTTTCCATTCTACAGAGTGGATTTGGAAGGCTTTGTTAAGTGATTGTTCAATAGATCACCAGTGATGAGGTGTTTCCTGTAAAAGGTTTTTTTACCTGAACTGATGTGGTGATACTTCACCGTACTCTTCTAATAGGAGCCTGTTTGTCAGATCAAACACACAGCTCACTGAGAGAGTGTGAGATGGTCTGTTATGCTGGATAAATTACCATTCTGCTATTTTTTTTTTCTTGTATCTGTACATTTATATATATACACACACATAAATATAATGACATGTTCTCTTCCTCTCTATCCCTATCTGTCTGGGAAAAGAATAGAGAGTCTTTTCCTCATCTTTTCAGTAAAAACCTCTAGTGCTTATGTATCAGATAAATGTGGGAGTAGATTTTGTCATTTAGTAATGATGTGGCTCTTAGATGTCTGAAAACTCTTCAATTTCCAACATAAATATAAACTCTTCTTCATTTGTGTTGTCATTAATGGAAATCTCCAGCACCAACTACCTAAAAGGAGAAAAATGCCCCACAGACAAAAGACACCATGTTCTCCTTTCATTTGAAGGCTGTGGATTTCAGGGACTATGGCTGTGTCAGTATGAGGCTGAAACTCTCCAGTGACTCAAGTTATTGGAAGACTTTGTACATAGCTTGTAGTTAAAGGGTTGGTGTTATGGGGTGCTGAAACCACAGGTAGAGAGAGGCTCTGTAAAGAATGGCTGTGGTACCCTATTATTGCAGAACAGGAGAGCTGAGTGCTAGAAAATCATCAGAAATCTCAGGGATAAATTGTGCACTTTCAGAGCCTCTATAAAGAAAATTTGGGGGAATTTGGTTAATACTGGGCAGAAGGTATCTTCTGGGATCTGGCAAGTTCTGCTATGAAGGGCCAGGGCACATTTCTGACTTGCAACAAAGGCATGTCACATCCTACAGCATTGTCCGGTGCTTTTTAACAGAGGCAGGTCAATTTCCTCCCCTTTCCCTCCCTGTCTGATGATCTGGCTCCGTGTCTGAGTAGGATTGGGTAAGCCATGGGCAGTTGTCAATGCCAGTCTCCTAGGGGAAAACAGAAAGGCTCAGCTGCCTGGGCAAATGAGGGGACATTATGCACATTCCAGTGGAGTTCGTGCCGAGAGCGAGAGTGAAGGGAGGGCCTTTTGTCTATTTAATTAGACATACCAAAAAATAATAATTAGGCTGGCCAATTTGCTTAGTGCGCCTACAGGGTATGTAGCTCCCAATCTTTTTTTTCTTTTTTTTTTTTCCTTAATGCAAATCAGTAATAGAGAACACATGCCTGGCTTTCTGGGAAGGATTTTCAAACTCCTTTGCTAAGAGCAGCTGCTTTCAGGAGTGGTGGTTTGAACTGCAAAGGGCTCCAGTGGCAGTTTGATTCCATATTATCTGTCACACCAGTGGTCCCCTCCCCATTGTATTTTAGCTAATTATCTCCATATCTCACACAAACCTCATCTTTTCCCATCCAGTCTGCTCCCATATTTCTTCTCTCAGTGGTGATCATAATGCAGAGGCCAAGTGGGTGAGCTCATCATTGGTGTGAAAGACACGTCCTAATTCCCCACTGACAAGCCGCTTCTGGGCGGGTGATGTTTCAGGATGGCATGACTCAAGGGCAACTATGGGAGAAAAGAACAACTGGCACCCAAGGGAGGCATTGTATGAAAACTTACGTTCTTCAAGAGCCCACTGGTTAGAGCAGGCACAACAAACAGAATGCTAAAAAGGAGGCCATGTACCTTAGGAGGACATCAAAAGACTTCATTAGGGCTGCAAGATAAATGTCAACTTCAGCAACAAAGAAACCTAAGTTGTAGCTTATTATACCCTGTCCATATATTGGGATGGGACGGGGGGAGGAGGAGGGCTTGGAAGATGAGGCAGCTCTTCCACTCAACACAAGTCTTTGGTCCACCAAAGTCCACACTCTGAATACACATCCTGAATCATGGTAAATTCTGGTGCTAGGCCACAGTGTTAATGAAAAAATGCAGTACTCTCTGAAACTGGAGTTTGCAAGGAGGTTTTTACTGAAAAAGGTGAGCAGTATTCTTTTAGGAAGGGAGATTCTATTTTCTTTAGGGACAAATACTTACATTTTGCTAAAACATGAATTTTTGAATCTTCCAGTAAGTTCTTCCACAACTGAAAGGTGATGAGGGTCAAAAATTTATTCTCTTCCTCAACCAAATTCAGCTCAGCTTTTCCAGTTGTTCTGGACTCTGGAATTTTTTGGTCTTTAACCCTCCCTGTGTCCTAATTCTCAGTTGAACTGAAAGTGAGTGTTAGCATTTAGTGTGTGTGAGCAAGAATTTAGATCATCTAAGTTTGGGAAAATGTTCAATATATTGTTTGGCACAAATTACACTCAACCCACCAAAATGGATATGCTGAGTGCCCTTTATTAGTTTTGTTGTGCTTATTATTTTGTTTGTTAATCTCCATATTGGACTAGGAGCAAGACTAAGCGTGAAAACCTTTTCAGCAAAAACTGGCATTATTTACATTTGCCTAATCTCATGGGAAATAGAAATGAATGTGTCCGCAACATATTTCTCTAGGGAAAAAGTCTAAATTAATGGAAAAATTTTGCATTTTACATTCCCGCCTGTTTGTTGCATGTATGCGCATAGACAAGCTACAAAATGTTCTATGGGGGTACTCCTTCTACAAAATGCTTCATGAAGCTTCAAATACCTGATCAGAAGGTCAGAATCCTTTGAGATTTTATAGAGACTTTGGCACTAATGGAATTGAGAAAATGTGATAGAAAGGGAACCAGTCAGTGTTTGGTTCTGAAAAATCAGAGTAAGCCCAGCTCTTTTAAGAATTTCTTAAAAATTCTTTAACTGGCTTTTGTTTTGGACAAATTTCACCTTGACTATATGGAAACTACTTTGCTAGAGATTAGTTAGTCTGATACAGTTTTAGGGATGTAAGTTACAACTCCACATCAAAATTTTGAACATAAAAAAATCCCAATTAAACTGTAAGAATTTGTTATTATTTTCATCTTGGTGGAGGTGATTTTGTTTGGTTCCTTGTCTGATATTAAGCTCTAAAAATATCCTATAGATACCCATTACTTAAAGTTTCTCAAACTTGGAGAAAGATTTCAAATCAGTTTTGTGGTTTGGGACAAAAGTTTGGAGCCATTTCCTATTTCATCCACAATATCTCCAGCTCTCACTAGGCGACTCGCACTGCAGCTAGCAGGGTTAACCTATGATAAACACAGCCCAGAGGTCCCACTACATTGTACAGGCAGTAATATTTTTTAAAAGGAAAGGACTCTCCTGCTGCTCCAGTTGCAGTCCGTTAGTGATGCTTAGATGCTCCACTGCTCCCACATTCCTCTCAAAGGACAGAGGAAGGTCCGTGAAGGAACACATGCAAAGATGTACATGGTGTGCTACCCCGGCTCAGTGTAAATGTCACTACCAAAAAGTGTTTCACCGTGGTTTTGGGGTCCCCCAGCATTTTGTGGAAGAGAAACAGAAGGCTCCTGGACTAAAGAAAGGAAAAGTAGAAAGTGGCTTAGAGTTGAAAGGGTGCAGTGCCCTGAAGAGGAGGTGTTAAGAGGCTTACACAGGAGGCTGTGCTGCATCGTATTCCAGTGTTTTCTGCACGCAAGAAATCTGCTAAAGTTTCTGGCTGTGCTTTCAAGCAGATTATCTTTTGTGCCTGTTTGAGAGAGGCATGTGCTGTGTCATTTTCTGCTTTTTGGCAGATGGAAGGCTTGGACTTCGAATTTCAACCAACTTACAGCATTTTTCTGCCTATTACTTGATGTGCAGGGTCTGAAACTATCTGTTTGGTCATGGTTTATTCCAGATTCAGAGCAAAATGTTCAAGAACTGAATTACAGTTAATAGCAGAACAGTGTGCCTTGCTCATGCACGATGATCTGCTTCTTTTAAAACCCTTCCATTAGCTCAGTAAAGATGATGGGGTCAGAATGGCCTCTCCACATCTTCTAAGCCCCATTTTCATTTGGGACAAAAGCCTGGGTCTGATTCTTACTTAATCCAGGTAATTTCTAACTTGATAGCTCTCTGCTGCAGATGGCAGGGTAATCTGTCCAAGGTCCCAGTAAACCAGTTGTTATTTAGTTGTTTTCCACTTAACTGATCAGGATTACAAAGCTTGTGCAGATGGCCAAAACCTCTCAGGAAGCTTCCCACCCAGGTACTAGCCAGATCTAGGTCTATTTACATGCTGCAGGCAAGCAAGACTGATTGTCTTCAGCATAGCTTGGCTTCACACTGGTATAACAATGCCACATGGAATGATTTCCTTCCTCCTTGGAAGCCCTTTGTAAAGGGTAGGTTGGTTGCTCAGACCTTTAGACCAGAGAAGTCTGAAGAAGAGATTTAAGGATAAGAAAGGAGAGGGCAATCTTCTGTTCTGCGCTGCAGAAGGTATGACTGTGCCAGTGTGCAAGAAGTCCTGAAGTCTGGGGCTATACATGTGTCAGAGTTGTACCTTTGCCACTCTCATCTCTTCCTATTTCTGACCCACATCTGTTGCCTGTAACATCAAGCTCTTCAGAAGACACTTTACTAGCTGTTTCCAATCTCTTGCCTTAAAAGACTTCCTACCCAAGAGGTTGGAGAGCAGGCTGAGGGAATGTCCTCTTCCAAGGTGGTAATCCATACAACCCACCCTTATGTGGCCTGCCACAGCTTTTTCTTCAACTGCTCATATTTTTTTTTTTCTGTTATGTTCTACACACCCATTCAGCAGGAGTAAGCAGGTGGCACTGCCCAAATATTTAGGGAAGAAGACAACATGTTCCCTTCTCAGAGATGAAGGAAAGATCTCAATGAACACATCTCCATTAACTCTTTCAACCTCACAATGGGTGCAGTATGGCTCACATTGATCTTTTATAGCTCAGGTAGTGAACGGCACAGACAAGGAGTTGTAAAGGTCACACCACACATGAATCCCAGTCTTTGTTGAAAATGTTTCACTGGAGATGCAGACTACTAGTTGTACAGCAACATTTCCAAACTGCATGAAGTCTGGACTCAAGACCTCTGGAAAAATAATTTTCCACACCCAGGGTATCACATTCCCCTTTCTTTCCCTCAGTGTTCACAACAGTGTAAAGAGCATCTCTCTGCCCTCTTGTCAACTGTTGAAGTTTGAAAGGAGATTTCCAGCTCCCTGTCAAATCCTCTTCCTAGGTCTCATACATCTCCTCTTCCAGAGATTTGTCCCAAATCTGATCAGCTAGTTTTGACTTGTCTTTCAGGAGGCATTAAAAAAAAATTCTCCCACATCCAAATCTAAATATTTTTATCTCCATTAATTATATATCAAATATTACCCATTGGTGCTGAATTGCAGCATATTTGTGTGGAGGGTAAAGAGAAGGAATGACTGGTTAAAAATAAACTAATACTCTGTTAGAAAGTCTATCAGGAGTGGAGATGAGCTCATGAGTCAATGGCAAAAAGAAAAGAAAAAGCAAGAACTCAGGAAAAGGTCTTGATAATAAAGTGGGATTTTGCCTGTCTCAGAGGCTCAGGAAGTGTCAAGACCAGCAACAAACCTTGGTATCATTGTCAGAGGTTCCTGAGGAATGGCTGTAGGACATGCTGCAGTATTGGGAGAGATGTCAATGCCTTGAAGCCTGTTTGCCTGTCTTGTCAAGGGCTGGGGAAAGAAAAGGGCTCAGGACCACAACAGCCACTTAAGATATCCCACAATCTTGAGCACCAATCTGGGAACATGTCCAGTGGATTTTATTTCAGGTGTGAACATCTCCTCAAATGTGTAAGGTTTTTCCTTCAGCCCTAAGATAAACCTGATCCAGAAACAGCATTTAATGTCTTTCTAGCTGTAGCTAGTTGTGGGACTGATTACAATCAATGAGAATTCAAAACCTCTTGGTTTATTGTGGACTTTCAGCACTATGTGACCCTACTGACAGCTGACACTCTGTTGTCCTCTGTTGTCAGAAAGTTGTATTTTCAAGCAGAGAGAATGTACTAGCATGCAAATGGATCAGTTAAATCAAAGTGGCCCTGGATGACCCCATTCATGCTCTCCATTCTCTGGGAAAACTTAATTCTGGGTGAGAAAAAGGGCTTCAGCAGATCCTCATGTGTAGTGCTTTATATTTGATGACTATGCTGAAGGCTGATGGGCTCCATTCCATAGTCAAATGCTGAAAGAATATAAGGGACATCAAACTTTTGTTCACGTCTGCCCTTCCCATGGTGATTGAAATTGATGGAAGTGTGCCCATCAATAGGAACTGGAAAGGATCCACAGGACATCGTGTTCTAGCACATGTCCTAAGGACAACCTTTTAAAATCAAGTGTTAGGGGAAAAAAAAGGAAAAAAAGCCCAAAACCCAAAAACCATATTGCACATTTTTCATAAAGCATCTGTAACCTAACAATGTACTGACAAGAAGGAGGAGAGAGAGGCTGGGGAGCTTATCTCCTCGAGGTTTTATATTGGTTCTGTTTCTTGCTACCTTTGATCAATTATGTAGCTTTGATTGCCTTCTCCTTCACACCCTTCCTTTATTGTCTTCTTAGGCTATGATATGCTTTTATTTGCTCATTTCTTGTAGATAGCTCCTTTGGCATTCATGCACAGGCTGTCAGTGTCAAAGGGTTAAGGCACCAATGAAAGCCTGTAGCTGTACACAGGAGGATGTAAACAGGGCCAAAAATCAGTAGGTGATAGAGGGTCCTCATACTGCAGAGTGATATTTGGAGCTTTCTTTAAAAACCGGGGGAAAAAATGGGAGAAGCAGTGGGAGGAGAAGAGTGGAGGAAATAAAAAATATAATCCTATAAAAAATCCTACCTTTGTAAATGCAGTTCAGCCTCCTAGGTGAACTTGGGGACACATAACAATCCCAGTATCTTTTTCTTAATGTAAAGGTTGCTTGTCAATGGGGTTTTATACGGCATTAATAATACATTTATATATACGCTCCACAATTAATTGCAAAGCATTTATGGCACTGAACAGTTAGACTGCATTATGATAATCACTCCTCGTGCATTGACTTTATTGTAAAGGTTTTGCTGATCACTGTAATTGGCTTGTTATTACACAGGAATATAATAACACCTCTCCATATAGTAGTTTATAGCACATCAATAGCAAATGCATTCCCTTTATTGGAAGCAATGTGCATTTTATTAGAATACAGCTGAATAAGTGCAATCTGTGTAGACAAATGAAGTTTCTAATGACCTGTCTCACAAAAGAGTCGAAATAACAAGTCATTTATTATGTATTTTTTTCCACTGATGAATTTCTAGTTACGGTTACACAGGCATTTCTTTAAAATAAGTAAGGCAGGTTTTGCTGTCCTTTAGAAGAAACAAGTGGGGGAAAATAAATATATGGGCCATTTTTCTGCCGATGTTGAATAAAGTGAGGGTGACTGATGCTCATACCGTAGAGATTTCATTTGCTTGTTGAAATTTTCCAAGCTTCTTCCTTGAGTATTTCACAAAGAATCAAAATGATTTTATGGAGTCCAAATCCAGCTCTTGGAGCAGTGCTGTTCTAACAACCCCTATGCAGTCACCAGCATGTTAGATACGAGGGGCTTGTGTTTTCTTTACTCCTGTCATATGGGCTCTTTTCCTTTATTTTAAAGAAGCATGTTTTATAATTAGCAACAAAAAACCTATGGTACCAGAGCTTTTTTCCTGCCTGCCACCATTACCCTAGGTCTAAATTTCAGATCTTTCTGGGAAATTAAAGTGGCATGAATTTGGCAAACACATGTAATTAATGTGCATTCGTTTATCCAACTATCCCCAAGTGTGATCAATGTCAGTCAAGTACCTAAACACTTCTGAAATCCTGAATCTGGGTGAACAAGATTGTTGTTTTCAGACCTGGTATGGTTACACTGCTGTCCATGGTACAAACTGAGTCCCATGTTCAGCACATGAAGATGGTGAGCGGTGGCTTTTTGGATAAAATCATTTGGTTAGAGGGTGGTGCTAATAATGCCAAGGTTGCAGGTTTTATCCCCATATGGGCCATCCACTTAAGAGCTGGACTTTTAGGTCCCTTCCTACTCAGAACATTCTGTTACTCTGATATGTGATATGTGATATGTGCCTGCTTCTTCTCAACTGTCACTTGTTTATTGTAGACTTGAAAATACCCTTGAATCTAGAGAAATTTAGGGTCTTTCTGGAAAGCAGGAGCTAGGAAATGTCTGCACCATGGGCAGTACCCTCAGCTGTTGGCACACAGACTGGCTCAGCCCAGTTTTGATGCAGACGGAACCCTCTTTGAGTGGGAGTTTCAGTGAGGAGGGTTTTGCCTCTTGCCTGCTGAGATCCTAGATTAGAGAATCACAGCTTGCAAGAAGTTTCAAGACTCCAGAAATACTGGAGGTCAAGAAAACTTTTCTTCGTGACATACATAGCATTTTCCAATTGCTATATATGTTTTGCAGTATGTACATGAAATCAGCTTGGGAGGCAGAAAATCACTCAATGTAAATAATTTAGCTCTCTGAGTGAACTGTATTTAGTGTTTTTATCTAGAATCTGGGACTCTTAGGTACCTTAGGTTTAGGGACAGAAGAAATTCTAAATTGGGATAGTATGCCACTGCTCTTAGAATGTTATTTCAGGCAGAATTCATTTTTCCTACCTTTATCACAAAAATATTAAGCATATAATCTAAGTTAGTCATCTAGTCTCCTCCTATGGACAGTGGAGAGAGAGAGAGAGGTACTTCCAAACTATGATTCATCCTGTCCTAAGACAGATGGGATAAATGGTACTTCCAAGTTTCTTTTCTCTCTCTCTCTTCACTGAGACAGGAACGAAGTCATGGCACTTAACTTAGATTTAGATATCTCACTTTTAGACACCTAAAGAGAGGTAAGATGAATCACAACTTTCACCTTTTCAGGCCATAGTTTTCTATCTGTATCATATGAAGAATGATACTTGATTTTTCTGAAACCCTAGGCAAGATCTATGAATAAAAATTGCTATATAAAAACTATGGATTGTAGAAGTTGGGGGTTTGTCCTAAAAAGAAAAATCATCTTTCTCCATTAAAGAGTTTGCTTCACAATATTAGGGGAAAAATAGGAGGGGTTGCATCCCCATCAGCCTGAACAATAAAGGTAATCTGATCAGTTTTAATTCCTCTTTAAAGTCAATTTCCATTTTCATTTATGTATTTTGGTTTGCTACCACTCACATTCTCAGGACAGAAAGGGAACTAAAAAAACTCCCAAAAACTTAAAATTAAAAGTAGTGTGTAGCATCAGCGTCTTTAAAATGTGTTTTCATAATTAAGAAATGTATTTTTATCTTTAAAACCAGCTTGCTTTGGAATCTGAGGTAGAAAATGAATATGGCCCCTTGTAATATCATTTGTAGAGAGGTAATTTTCAAGGCAGCACTGCACTGAAACATTTTCCCCCAGGGAGGATAAACAGTTGGCTTCAATTAGTGAGGGACTGTTTCCTTTCTTTTCAATTTTGAGGACAGTCTTGCAGCCTGATCCTGCACAGAGGAAGAGAAAGCTCTACACAGGGCAAAAGACTGCAGCTTGGAAGGCTGAGGCTTAAATTCTTGCCTTGCCACAGATATTCTCCTCGACCTTGAGGAGGTTACTTAGGATCAGGCTATTATTTTCACTCCATTTCTATCTGGTGACTATTATTACCTTTGACTGTCTGAATATACACGTAAAATTGGCTGAACATCTTGCTCTGACTCCAGTTTCCTTCTATAAAATAATATTGGTGCTGCAAGGATACATGCATTAAAGATTATTAGGTGCTCAGGTTCTCTAATCATTAGTTCCACAGAAATAACTTGGTTAGATAAATAGAGGTGTTCAAAAGTGTCAAATGTGTTTCACTGCTCAAATCTCACATAAAGTCAATGGGCCTTGGGTGTCTAAATATTCCCTTTGAAAATCTCCCCAAATAATGATGTTCTTCCAAATAGTTGGAGCCAGCTTTGTGGGGCTGATTCCTTACACTTTTACAGTGGAATCAGCTTGATCTTTTTCCCATTGGAGAAACTGCCTACAGTTGCTTGTGGAAAGTGAGGAGGACATGTTCTATGCCAGGGCAGGTTTGTTTCATAAAACAAGTTGAGGCTGCCCAATAGACAGGACTGGAAAAGTGTTAAAAATAAGGGAAAAGTAACTTAAATATCTTAGGACTGACCTTGGTGAGGGAATGCTTTCTTGTGGCTTCAAACATGGAATGAATGAAGGAACCGATAGTTAGCAAAATACTTCCTGCCCATGAACTGCCATTTGAATGGTAATTAATTCCCAAAAATCTTTATTTTATCCATCTCTGGAGTCACTGATGAATGGCCAGATGCATTGATTATAAACCACAAAATACTAATGCTTCCAAGCCAACAGCCAATTACCATGAAATTACATTGCCACAATGTAAGATACATTGTATGTGTTGCTTTCTTGTTGTTTTTTTTTTTTCCCAAAATTACTAAGACTATTATTATTGTTATCAATAGCTAATGAAAAAGAGATGTGGAAGAATGGGACAGAACTACAGGCAAGGGGGAATGAAGACTGTGTGTGTTTAATGACTTTAGAGATTGGACTAAACCAACACAGTCTCTCCACTCCCTAGATCAGAAATATAATTATTTATTATCTTTCTTGTGACAGTGCCTGGAAGACCAGCCAGGAACCATCACACCAGGTTCACTGTACAACACAGAACAGACAGAAGTCATCTTTTCCTTGAAAGATTAGTCTCTAAAAATGATCAGAGTGTCTGGATAGAGAGCCATCATGTAGTGTCTTCCCAGGTGTGACAAAAAGCATTCTGTTGGGTTGCACAGCTGGGTGGGAAGGTCAGAGGCTGTAGAGTTAGAGTCTGCCCGAGCTAAGAAAGCAGTAGGATGACCTTCAAGCGAGGCTCCTTTGAGTGACACACCTTCTGATGCAAACAAGTGGCATCCTGAATTACATACACAAGAGTTTAAGCCAATATCACGGCCTCTTTCTTGACAAGAACCATTCTCCTACACTCCCACACCCCAGAGCTGGTGAATATGATCACACCTACGGCCAAACAGCTGTCTTTGGTGTACAAGTCTGCTCAGAATAAAAAAATGAGGTTTAGCAGATACCTGAGGGACATAACAAGGAGCCTGTTATGCCACCATGCCACTCCTTACAGAGGAGGCCAGTCTGTGGGCACCGTGTCAGAAACAAGGGTGCAAGGATATAGATGTCCCTAAATACCAACTGTGTCTTTAGACAGAGCCCTTCAAAGTGAGGGAGGTCAAAAATCATATCTCACAACAGAAATTCAAATCCAATGTCTGCAATGAACCAAATTTGTACCTGTCTCTCCTTGATCTCAGTGTGTGATCCCTCACTCTTGCCTGGTATTACAGGCAATGGGGTTTTTATTAGAGCCTCTAATGTTCCCTTTTTGAAGTCTGGACTTTGAGAGGAAAGGCCAAAACACTGGAGCAGTAGCCATTCTTCTGGTGTTTCTGTCTAGATTAAAGGGAAATGGACAAGGTTTAGATCTAGATGGAATCATTAGATCTCAATTAACCTCTTGCATAAACTGACAGTAAAATTTCACCCAGATGGTCTCTGCTGAAACTTCTGCCGTGTATTTGACTGAAGAATAAAGAAATTTAGCCAGAGAATGACTCTTTTGAGGCTTCAGTACAACTTTCATATCAAACAAGTTGGAATTGCGGAGCTGAACCTTCTAAAAAGCTTTTAATAGTTTTTCAATCAGTTTAATTAGTAAGGATACATTTTGGTGATCAATTACATGTAACAGATAGAGTAGGATATAATTTTCAATCAAATACCTAATACATACACCTTTTCCAGTTCCCCCTACAAAAAAAAAAAATAACAAGGGGCAACCCTTTACTGGGGCAAAATTTTCCAGATTTTTCTAAAGAGACCCTTGAAAAGACACAACAGGGTAATTCTTCTAAAACTGAATGAGTGGAAATATACATGACTATGGACAATGGAGTTCATTCAGAATAACAGAAGGGAATTCTCCTGGAAAGCAGATATTCCCATGCAAAGGAAGCAATCTGTATGACTCCTCCTATGTGGTCCCAGTGCTGTCATTTCTTTCTTGCCACATTTCCATACCAACACCAATGTTTCTCCTTCACTTTCTATCTTCCTAGTCTGACCACGTGCCAAAAAGGTGAGATATGTCCACTGCTTTTCAGAAAGTTATGCTGTCCCCAACTCAAAAGAAATATCTCATCTGTCTTAGCCAGTGATGATGCAAATGGTTGTTACTGCACATCCACAGATAATGGTGGAGTGACAGAATTTCCATGGGCAACTACTCAGGAGAGAGAAATCCTCCATTTTGCAGACATTAGTAACACGGTGACCTTTAACAACATCGCAAGCTTTCACTTGCTCTTTAAAATATTATATCTGTCCTTAGGAAGAAAAACTTGTAGCTAAGGATTGAAATCAGAAGTGGATCATAATGCTGGCTGTGCTATTCAATTGCCCTGCTGTGTTTAGGATCCGTTTATTTCCAGCTGGGTTTTTTTTTTTTAATTCTGTCTTGAATCTAAAAAAGAAGTGACCAGGCTGGCAGTGACATGTGATTAATAGATTGCACCTTTAGAAAAAGTTAGCAGAAGGAGATTAGCATTGCAGCCTATTATTTATTAATTAAATGCAGACACCCTATTTAAACCAATGCTGATGACATTAGTTCACGTCCATGCTTTGGGACTGCTTTATCCATCCGGTCTCCCAGCATAGTAATGATTGTTATTAAGCTGGTGGATGTTGCTGGGCTCCTTCTGTCACTTGCTTCTGTTATCAGCAGGAAAGGACAGCCAAGAAGTTAAAGATTCAACCTGAGCATTTTGTTCAACTGTCTGCTCTGTCTCTAACAGGCTGAGTTACCTTGGCCATATCTCTGGGCTCCTTTGGGACATCACTACTTGCTTTTTACATCTGTACCTCCCTGTAGCTCAGTGTGCAGTGAAGATTAAGCATGCTAGGCAGTATGCTGTGTGAGACCTTTCCCTTCGCCTACAGGAGAAAGAATTACATTAGTGGGCGTATAGGTACCTGCTCCTGCTGTTTCAGTCAGCAGAATGGGAAAGAGTTATCACAAGTGTTGTTATTTAGCAGTGCCAGCATAGAATATTATATGTCACGTGACTCTTGTTTGATAAGCTTGTCCTCCTGCCTACAAAGTGTCCAAAGGAAAGTTCTGAAGCCAGTCCAGCCCTAAGGTTTCCATTGTTCCTAGCAGCTGTTTTCAAGATCCTGCTACTAAGTGCAGGAAAAAAAGCAAATGGGTCGCAGGACTCTTCCTGATCCCACCTCAGGGGGATGCCATGGGCTGCTCTGTCACATATTAAGCATGGGACAAGCAGATTGCTATGAAACTGTCCTCTCCTGCGCCTTGAAAAAGACAAAGTCATGGTGGTGCAGGACACACTTCTTCTGGTTTTATATCAGGAAATAGCTCTTGACTGCCTCATAAACAAATACCTGGCCTTTGGTTGGACTGACTGTGGTTGCATGAGCCAGCAGAGCCAAATGGTCATATAGGTTTTGCCTTCAGAGTAAAGATGGGAATCCAGGGAATCCTCACATTCACCAGCTGGTACCCTTGAAAAATTGTAATTTGAGTATCCATACTCTAAATGATCAGTTACTCCTACAGAAGCATGTCATAAATGGTTAGATGTGGTAGAGTTTCTTGACTGTGATGTGCACTCTCTCTTGTGACTATCTGGCTCTTTTTCCCCACATTAAAGGGCAAGCTAGATGCATGAACTAGCCTCCCAACAGTGTTTTCTACATTTAAGCAACTGCTTTCTTTGTCAGCAGGACATTCTGCAACCAGGGCAAGCAGTCTGTTTACGAGTGGAGGTGAAGTTTTGTCTCTGTTCTGGGAAAATTCCTTAGTCTACAGAGGTACAAAGACAAGTTTTGAAATCAGGGTGTACTCATTTATTTAGGATTTGGTTAAAAGCCCACTCAGTATCAGACTTCTGGAGTCTGACTAGGCTTTGAACCAACACCACTATGGAAGTGTTCCTCCAGAACAGTCTGAGGACCTGAGCCTTAGGCATCCTCTCACCATCATTTTGGTGTTTGCTTATTTGAATTTTTGTCAGCTATCATGTTCCCTCACTGAAAGCTGAGCACTGTAACAGCCAATAATTAAAAGCGAATATTGAAGAGTCTTTCAGCATTATCTACACCATGATACAATCTGAACACATGCAAAAGACATTAAAAGATGAATGAAGAGAGTGAATGGGCTGATTTATCCTGGACTGTTTCTCACGGTGTGAAGTCTGCCTTTCACAGCCTGATGAAGTGCAGAGACAGTTAGTGGATTTGCTACCAGGAAGGGCACACATTCATTTCCCTCCCTGCAAATGTATTTAGAGCTGAAATTGAGCATAGGAAAAGTTAGAGCCAAAAAAGCAACCACTGAAAATGCAAACTATAGTTTATTTTGGCAAGTTGGTGTTAAAAAGAATAAGTTGAGGGTAGTGGAAACTGGCAGAGAAATTTTGCAGAAGGGTTTCTCCCTGTGTGTGCATGCTTCCAACTGGTTGGTTTATTTCTTATTTTCTTTTTTTCTGCCCTGCGTTTCCTGTAGCTTCCCACAGTTAGAAGTTGCTTCCTGTGGACATTTCTTAAACATTATACCAGTTGTGAACACACCCACTGCTAACCTTAGACAAAAAGAGAGTTGGATGCAAAGTGAAACTGCAGTTCCTTCCCACCCCCACTGCTGTAGCAGTAGCATGAAGCACCTCATCTTAATCCAGGTAGTGAAGAAGGGCAGAAAGATGGATTTAAAATGGATGCTGCTCTGCTGGATGATGCAGACAATATTAGAGCTTCTGCATCTCTGTCAGTGACTCTCAAAGCCTCCTTCAGATGTAATCAGCTTCTTCACCTTGCTCAGTGTATGAATAAGGAAACTGAGGAACTGTGACTAATGTGGTTGGGAACAGTACATCACTACACATCTTGGAGCTGAAGTCACGTCTTCTAAATCCTGTTCAATACCCTACTTATATTTGGTCTTCTTCATTCATTTTGCCCTCCTTTACCTCCCCTCAGTTTGCATGAGTCTTCTGGCTTTTGTAAATGCGCTGGAAAGTGAATCAGAGGGCATAGCCCTGCATAAGGGTAGGGAGTTTGCAGGGGAGTTCCCTGTGGGCCCAGCTTGTCAGCAACACAGCACCTACCCACACGCATCTTCCCTGTGGATGGGGGAGCACCTTGCTGCTGGCATTGCAGGAAAAAAAGGAAAAGGTGGTGCTATAATGCTGGGGAGGATGTAGCCCCATTCCTGACCTCCTTGCATCCTCTGTGCTGTAGGAATTCATCATCACTCTCCTGTCAGTTATATTATCTCCTGCGTGGAGCCATGCAAACATGCAGCATAACATGAACAAATATCTGGTCACAAAAGGTTCAGCAATAGCTCTGACCAAATAAAATCCCCCAAACAGAGAGTGAATTTAGATATTGTGCTTTTAAATCTCCTTTGAAGGTTTGAATTTTTTTCCCCCTTTTTATGTAAATCTCTTCTACCTGCACCACCCAGATACCAGGAGGTCTTAGAACAGTAAATATCCCTGCAGCACAAACAAAAATCGTGCTTCAGAGAAACTGTTCAGCTTCTCAAAGCCACAGTCTTGCCCTTTAAAATGAAGGACATACTTCTGAAAAGCTTTCCTTCTTTTCCAGACCTTTGTTTCCAGCACGTTTTCAGCTCTACCACCTTTGCAAGTGATGGTATCATAGCTTCTCAAGTTCAGCAAGGACGCTCAGCCCAGGCAGACATTAAAGTGATGTCTTAAAACTTCAGAAAGAGTTTTGCCATTGAGTTGGTATTAAAGCAACATCTTCAGAAGGCAATATGAAGCAATTTGCTGTAAGTTATCCAGTCTATTGGCTAGGACCAATAAAATCCCTTCTCCTTCTTGCCAAAGGAAGTCAGACTTGTACAGTCAAGCTGTTTGTATGTGCATGTCTGGGCCCATCTATCAGTCAATCTGTCAAGGGCTCCTCCTCTGAGCTTTGAACCCACTGGGTAATTTAACCTATCGTTGATGGGGTGGAAGAGGTCCCAAAGCTACTGTGTTCTTATAAATTTCACAAAAATAGGCAGCCAAGCAGAGCAGAGGGTTCTCATTAGTGTTCATAAGCCCATCTTTCATTAGGCATCAATGAACTCATGGGGGTAGGGACACTGGAAGAGGGTTTACACATTTGGCTGCCCATGAAGCAACTTGTTTCAGTGTGTGAGCTCTGATACCCTGTCAAGAGGCCTCCTGTAGTAACAGCTTCTTGGTTTTAACAGGATGTCAGACAGATTTCTTAGCTCCTTTCTGCTGATTTCAACAATGCTTCACACAGCAGAAAAGTCAGCCTGCTGGTTGCATTTCCCTTCTCTCCTCAGCCAAAGCCACTGGGGAGAGTTTCTGCACAATGTTTAACAAGTAGCACCACATCAGAGGTGGCTGCTTTTAAGTGAGGAGTACCTGAAGGAAACCAGAGAAACAGTAAAGTCTTTTGAAATTTTTCTGTCTATCATCATAAAAAGTCATACTCAAACTTAAACAGGTATCTGTTACTCAATCGTATCTTCGGGTTATCCAGAACAGACTTCAGGATTGAGAAAGTTATGAGAACAAACCTTAATTTCATTTAACTTTCTCCAGACTGTCTCAATTCCTCTTTCAAACCCTTTTGCACTAGTAGTGTTGATTTTTTTTTTCCTTTGTTCTGTGGAATAAAGAAATCTGAGCCGTTGCTCAAAGCATCTAGGTTTAAAACAGGAAAGCACACTCTGAAGCAGACCTCAAAAGCTCTAGATGTGTGGCAGTGCATGTAGCAACAGGAGAGATGGTTCTTCAGCTTTAGTTCTCAAATCCCTGTGCTTTCCTGGGTGGATGTCAAGTCTCTGGCTATTACCCAATCATACCTGTGGACAGAGGTATGTGGATGGAAGTGTTCACAGTATATAGTGTAATGTACTACAGACAAATTATGGGTCTTTGTCTCTAACAAAGATTTTTGGAGTAGAATTGACATTTAAAAAACATATACATATATATTTATATGTATATATAAACTTTTTTTGCAAGAACAGCACTGAATAACTGGAATGTACCCCCAGCTGGTACCAGTCATATGGAAACCTATGTTTCAAAGAAAGACAACTCAAAATTAATGCCATGTCAGAGTTATTGCTTTTTATGAGCAACAGAAAATGCTCTCTATTATTTCTGTAGATCAAGATTTTTTACATGTGTATAGATCAAGATTTTTTACGTGTGTACTTACATTATTTATTCTCATTGTAGCGTTCTGCATAAAAGAAAAGTCAGTTTAATTCCTCCTTTCAAAGAAAATCACACTAATTTGAATATGTGGATTGTACATAACTAGGTACTCTGTGGGCTGTCTGTGCACATGCATTGTTCAGGTCTTATGTCTTTTTAGATTTTTTTTAAAAGTCAGTGCCAATTTTATAGCAAAAATATTGGGTTTATTTTCAATTTGTCAAAGTATTGGATTTTTTTTTTCTTAGACTTCATTTCCATATTCTTTTTGATGGAAGTACAATATCTTATTTTCTTTCTTTCTTACCTTTTTTATTTCTTTTGGTTTTGGTTTTCATCCTTTCTTCCCTTCTTTCACCTGCCTGCCTGCCTCTCTCTTAGGTAATATCACCATAATTTCTAGAAGCTATAACAAGCAGGCAAAAGAATAGGACCAGCCTTTCTTCTTTTTAAATGGTGGTGACTAAGCAGTAACTCTACATAAGTTCTTAAAAGTCAGTTTGATTTACTGTGGGGTACATTAGAGCAGGCTCTGGTATACATTATCCTGCCAGGGAAGTTGTTTATATGTATGGAAGACCAATAGGATGAAGCTGAAAAAAGGCTGGTTTCTGTCCCTTTGGAATGAATGGAAGCAGAAAACAGGAGAAGAGAGGAGATGGGGAGTGAGGAGGAGATGATACCGCCAGGAGGGCATTTCTGCTGCAAGGATTCTGCCCAGTGCTCTGTCCTGATGTGGACCACCCTCTTTATAGCTGGATGTTTGCCAAGTGATGAACCAGGCTAGAGAGAGCAGCTTGGCAGGAGGAGCTGTTGCTAACATGGTCTTATGCAGAAGCTGAGATTTATTTTCTGAAGGGAGACATCTTTCTGTGACCATTATTCACCCCAGCCTTTACAACTTAATTATTTGGCCCTAGTAATGTTGTTTTCGTCATGTGAAACATCAAGCTAGGAATCACATGAGGAATGCCTGTCTCAAGTGTGTCCTGACTTCCTGAAGAAACAAGTCAAGAGGAGGACACAGGCTGTCAGAATTCCTTCCAGTTATCTAAACCTTTTGAATATTACTTTTATCTTAGCCTCACTGTGGTCAGGATGACCTGGGAGCAATGTCCCAGCCAAGCAGGATCAGATTTTTGCCTTTGCCACGTAGCAGCACAGCCAACACAAGGGGAAATCACCTTTGCACTCAGCTGATGTTAAAACAGTAATATTACTTGTCTCTGATACACCACGAGGGTAATATCCACCCCTGTGACTGTCCACCCTCATTAATGTCCACCCCTGTGAGATGTTCTGTGGTAAAGAGACATAAATGCATCTGGGTCCATACAACAGATGAAGTCCCTACACCATGCAGTACCTGGAAGAGCTCTCTGGAATAAAAGAGAAAAATAAAAGCCTGGGGCCTTGGGAAAGTTTTGTAGATCACCTTTGCATATTTCATGCAAGTTCCTCTTCCCAGTTCCCAGTCTTACAGTGAGTCTTTGAACACACCACTGAGCCAGGAAACCAGGGGCAATACCACAGTGACCGCATTCCCTCAGGCCATGCTTGGCTGTACCTGTTCTGATGTCGGATTGAGAACAAAATTTTTTGTGGTGGGAATACTTATTTCCTAAGCCTAATTATCCTTGGTGGTTTGGGGACTAGATTTCTACAGGTCAGGCTTTAGTATGGTCTTAGCCTTCAATAAATTTTATTCAGATTGCCTGAACAACTGTGGGCCTGCAGGGCCTAGAGAGCCGTACTGCTAGTACTGCTCAGCTCATGACAGGGGTGGATTCACTAGGCCTCAAGCAAAGAGAAGCAAGATTTTGAGAAAAATGCTGTGACAGTGCATTCTAGGCATACCTGTGTTAGTTAGTACGAGGCATATGTTAAGCAATATCACCTGGAAAATGTTACTTGTTATATAATACAAGGGTATATAAGCACAGCTAGAAGAATCAATAAACGGCCTTCATATGAGCAATCTATGGAGTCCCGTCTCTTTGATGGTCGCCATCAAACAACTTCTAATAGTTCTTATTTTTCACTCCTGGCAGAAGACCTGCAGAAGTAGTTTGTTCTCTAACTCAAGTGCTGGAGTCCTGGCTTGCAGCCCCAGACCATACATAATCCTCCATGGTGACCTATAACAGTTATCTTTGCAGATGAAGATTATATTCACTTCTAGGTCTCTTGTTTCATTAAGGATGAAATTCAATTGGGACTTGGAAAAAATTCTTGTATTCACTTGGTTTTTGTTGTGTTTGCTCAGACTTACTCATAAGGTATGGAATCAGTGAGCACTTTGAATCTGAGGTGGGAAATGTTCCTTGATTTGGACACCTTTTTGTCTTCTGGTCATGTAAGCAATGAGTTAGACAGATAAAGAAATTTCTTTAGGAAATTTCTAGGAGTGTTTTATCCTAGTGAAAAACTTTATTTCCTTATTTTTGAACGAAAAATGCCTAGTTCTCTCCCTCCTCCAAATTGTTCAATTTCTATAATCCACTAGAAAAATGTTCCATCTGTGTGGGCTGAGGATTTGTCTCTCTTGCCAGGATCAGGCTTTCATTTTAATATTCTTTTTAATTTTTCTCATGGGCAAGGATGGAAAACAAACCTGAAGGTCTCACCTGACACCCAGTACAGATCATGTTAACACTGCTGTGACTATCAGTGAGCCTGCAAAATTTTACAGAATGTCTGGGTGCACACATGCCTGTTGGAGTTGAAAGGACAATCCTGGGCAACTTCGATCTTGTTATTGATAAAATGCAATAAGCTATTATTACTGAGGTGAAACCCTCTCAACTGTCAGAGAAGTTGCTATTACAGAGCTTGCTAAGGATTAATATCTATGTGTGTGTGTGAGTGTGTACGAAGGTGCATAATAATAACTACTTTAGCCAGGTGTTCTTTTCAATCCTTTCCTTTATGTCAGCTGTACGTTTTAATATTTTTTTCCCTTCAGGGGATATTTAAGCACGGTAGCTAAAAAGCAGTAAAGCAAATGCGAAACCAAATATTACTTGAAAACAGTAATATTTTTGGGTTGTAAAAAAGCAGTAATAATGGGTTGCTGTGCATGGAATTTACCTAGCTTTTCTGTGTGATTTCAATTATTATTATTATTTTGTAGAATTTAAACAGGGACATTTGCTCCAAGAAAAATAATATCAAAGATGATCCTCTGACTCTGCTGCTCATAAGAAATATCTTTATCCTCATTTCGTCCATGGGAGAAATAAGAGTCTGAGAGCCCATATGAGTTTAGATGAATCTGGATCAACAGATTGAATGCTTTCTCCTTCCATTTTCCTCTGCTCATTTCCCTTCTTCCCTTCCCACACACTCAGCTACTGCAATACATAACAAAAACCCATTGAAAGTGTGACTCTGGGCTTCAGGCCACACTCATCCCTGAACCCAGCTTAATCATGCTGAGGGAATATCATCAGGTCTGTGTATTTCCATTCTCTGGCGGTTTTCCTCCCTCTATACCCCCAAGGCCAATTTATTTTTGTTTGAAACAAAACAGCTACCAGAGAACTGTTTTACAGCAGTATGAATTCCAGTTTTGCCTCTGTGGTTCATCAGAAGTTGCATGCCAGATCTGGAAATGTCAGCTGGACACAAAAATAAAACCCATGGGTAAAGCAGAGAGTGCTGGTCCATATATGATTGCTGAGTAGAGGGTTAACCCATGCCCCAAGAGCCATCTGGTGGATGCTCTACCCCCTCCCCAAATAAATGTTACTTTTTCAAATATGGGAGTTAATCAGTCTGAGAGAGAGGCATTAGTCAATGAAAGAGCTTTTTGAAGAACTCCTCATTGTTCAAGATGTTTAAAAATTGGCTGGACAATGAACTGATTGAATATAGGGATTCATTTTGCTCCATCCAGGGAGCAGAGCAAGTGTGTGGGATAGAAGAATTAATAAGTCTTTTCTGTCATGAATTGCTGTAATTCTGAAAAAGAAAATGGGGTGAGAGCACTGCAGCAGGAGAGACAAGAGACCCCAGGACAGGAGGGGTTAACACTTGTCATTCTTAATCATACACTTACAGCCTTGCGACATAGGACTGCGCAGGGCACGAACACAGACAGCTCACCCAAATCCATTTTCCCCACTGGCACCATCTCTTTATGACTTATTGTGTTAATTAGCTCGCCTGCTCTGTTCCACAGTGGAGCTAAACGTGCAGTGATTGCCACCGGAGGGAGAGGGGATTCTGTGCCCAGCACCAGTGACTTTGCTGTTCTGCACAAGAGTGGCTTTCAACGAGGCAGCTTTCCAGTCATCCCCAGGGGAGCAGAGTCTGTACAGCTGGCAGATAGGAGGGTCCTCCCCTTCCCTCTGGTTTTCTGAGACTGTTCCTGCGGCTTGCTGGTCTCCACTGGAGCCTGGGGAGCTGCAGTCCAGTCTCGGAATTTGTCCCTGCAACCACTTGGGCTCTGATTCCCGAGAGATCAGCTTCAGACTGATGTGCTATAGGCCTGGAGGGAGAGCATTGTTTCTTTGTTTAGTTTTAAAGTAAAGCTAATGCCATGAAAATCAATGCTTCCTCATTAAAATAAAAACAAAATATATTTTTTTTTTCTCCATACTCCTTTTCCAAAAAGAAAAAAGAAAAAGTAAAGCATTTCAGGCTCAACCGAACTGAGTCCCATCCTAAGGAGGGAAGATGTGTCAGCTTAGTACAGGAATAAGTGTGGCTCAAGGGAAGGAGTGTCCCAGCCAGAGGATTGAAGGTTGTTATACAAATTATTGTGGTAATTACAGTATCATCTGGAGAAAGCAACTGTGACTGTGTCCCTGTTCTGCTAAGTACTGTAAGCACTATAATAGAAGTCCTGGCATGGTTATAATCTCAGCAGACAATTAAAAAAAAATAATAATTCCTTTCTTACTGCGTCATAGATAAGAAGCCAAGGCCCAGAGACATTTTAAAGATATTATAGTCACCAAGTCACCATCACCCCTGGTGTCATTTTGCCTATACTATGTGCAAGACTAAATTGAAATTCTTGACAGGGGAAAGAGACATCCACAAATGTTAGCGGTCATAGCCATTTTCATTTAAAAATTAAAATTTCTTCCAAATTACTTTTTCTTTCAAGTTTCCTAATAATAACTGAAAAGGATAAGAAAAGCTCTTCCTTCTTCATTACTCCTTTGTTTTGGCAAGAAGAAATTCTATCCTGAATTTCAGAAGAAAGAATAGATAGAAAGGATTTTTTCTAAGCACAAACACAAATCTTAATGGAAAAGAAAAAAAAAAAAAATCAGGGCTAAGACAGACCTCCAAAATCATATTTTTTGGTTAATGAAATACATGTCTTGGTTAGGTCCAAACATATCCCTCTAAAACCTCTGCCTAAGAGTAATTTGCAAAAGGTCACAGAAAGAGCCTTTAGCAGAGAAGTCTTGACTGAACTCTGTTTTAATAAAGTAAATCATGTTAATAACATATCAAATGAGCAGTCATAAACACGTGCTAGTAGCAAGGCAAAAACTGTAAGTATGAGAGAAAGGGGAGGTTACCAAAAGCAGCTTCTGCCCATGCCAAAACAACTCTACTACAAACAAGAAGGACATTAGGCAGAGATTATTAAAAAATAGTCCATTGTTCAGTAATAGCAAACATTTCACACCTCACAAGGCAGAAGCAATAAATCCCATTGATTCCTCTGAGACAATTCACAATTAAATACTGATTTGCAAATAAATAAATAAATAAATAAAGGCAGAATTCATTGTGGCACCTTGCACTGCCAAATCAAAGCAATTGGAGTGGAATTGAGAATAATTACCAGATGTGTTGCTTTGTGCTCAAAACGGCATCCATTATTTACTCCTACCAGTGATGTTCCTTATTTATTCCTCCTGCCGGTCTAATGACTATTGCCATTCAGCGTTCTTTTATTTAATCATCAACATCCAAAAAAAGAAATACCTTTTTTCTCTCTCTATTTTTTTTTTTCCTTTTGGAAGCAGCAGGAAGGGAGAATTTTTCTAAACACAGCAATAGCAAATTGCTCTGGAGGAATACATCATTTTTTTCAGATTGGCCTGTAATATAATTATGTGCATTGCCTTCAATTTATTGGACTTTTACAGATGTGCAATCCAAATGGATGTTACTTTAACTCCTGGAGTAATGAATATTTGTTTTTTCCTTGCCTATTTCTCATCTTTTCTATAGAGGGTATTTCTGGATGGAAATTGACTGGTGGTCATAAGCATTAAGAGAGTCTGAAGCTCCCCAGGGGAACCCAATGCAGTCATAAAGTTGTAGTATATGTAGCCATGCACACACAGAAAGAAAAGTGTTCACAGGTGAAGAGACTCCAGGGACATGATTTTTCTTTTTTTTTTTATTCTTCTGTTTTTTTCAAACCCATTTGCAGACAGGCTACCTTCCAGGCTCATTCTAGGTAAGGACAAAGGGAAAATATTCCTTGAGGAATGAAGAATTGACAGGGAGATATTAGCAGACAATTAAATAATCTGGCCCTCCACATGCTATGTCCATAATAGGCCGTTCATGAGTATCCCCACACTTTTTCTGGAATGTATTTGCATGGATCTCTCTGTTGAGATACAGAAGGATTTCTGAAGGAATAGGTGAAGACGTACTGAGTTGTCTCAGCTGCAGGCTGTACTAGAAAACATCCCTCTTCCATTGTCATCTCATCATTTCCAGAGGTAAAACTTCTGGGACACCTCTTTTCTCCCCCCAGTTTACCGACTGAACATTATTTCTTTAATTCTTCCTCTCTTTTTGGCTGTTCAGAATGGATCCTAGTGATTATATAGGGGATGGCATACTTTCAGGCTCTTGTACAGATTTCAAGAAAATCCCGTTTTAAATGTAGAGTTTTTATCACTCTCAGACATCTCCAGGGAGCTCCTCAGGAGAAGAAAGTCCTGGAGTCTGGCTCCACATGGACAGTGAATTAGCACACACAAGGAAAACCTTCCTTCCTTCATTTCAAATGGCATCTGGCGTGTTCTCCCCACTCCCATCACTGCACTTCCACCATAAGGCAACGCCCCTGCAAGAGGGTTCTCCCTGTATCACAGTAAAAGGGTTAGAGTAAACTGGAAGACAGGAATTATTGGAGAAAGACATGAAAATAATGGTACTTCTGCCACTTCCAGTTTTCTTCTGGGAAACCTGAAGATGAAAAGAGTATGAAATTTTGTAGGGATTACAGAAGGCATCACAGAAAAGCTAGCACTTGAGCAGCAGTGCTACTACGTCCCTGCTAGTGTCCAAATTCTTCACAACAGGATCTGTGAAGAACCAAGGGTGCAGACCACAGGATCTGTGCCCCTTGGTGGTCTGTTACACCTGTAAAAGGTTATGGAAACAGGACAGTCACTGTCTAAGAAATGCACAACAAATTTCAGTTTACATACACCCACCACATGCAGATTCCTGAATGACTCAAAATCTCCTGTCAGTTGGGTACTCTCAGTGAAGACAGGCATCACTGCTCCTTGTTCTGTGCCTTTAATCTTCCGTTTTGCTCATTCTGCTCTTTAATCATCAGACGACTCCTGACAGTAATTGAGGATGTCCCTGGATAGCTCAGTAATAAATGTATCCTGAACAAACATGCCTGTCAGACTCTATTTAGCCTAGAGCATCAAGTTTATGACCTCATGAAAGAGAATCTTTCTTAAGTTCTCTAAACAACTCTCAAAGTTAATATCTACTTTTTCTAATCATTAACAATTTTTTGCCGTTTCCCTCAAGAATTAAGTGTAACACACTGAAAATTACATGGGTCCCAAACTCTGGACTACAGACATAATCACTGTGTCCAAGTCTTAATGCCTGGATCATTGCATTCTGCCACTTCAAATCTGCCCTTTGGGGAGACCAATAGCTACAGAACAACATTGCAGGATATTGTTAATAGAAGTACGCTTCTCCCCCCAAAGATTGCTGTTGCAGGAGCATGGAGGACAAGCTCTTTTTCTGTATTCACCTTTGAGCATAGTACATCTGCTGTGCGAGTTTCACAGAGTAAAGAAGTGGAGTTGGAGAGGGGTTTCTTTCATTGTTAATTATTTGTGCTTCTGGTCTAGTGATCCAAACTATATTTAGCTCCCCATCAAAACCAAAACCTGAAAATTAAATGGACTGGAATGGAAAGGTGGTCTCTGTGTCACTCGCTGGATTCTGTTCCACAAGATGCAATCTTCCTCGATTTCCAAAACCAATTTTCTCCCATCATCTTATGAAAGTAGAGGTCATCCTGTGAAATGTGATAGCTCACCAGTTTTTATAAAGGAATGTGCCCTTCCCCACGAAAGCAGGGTTCATTAAATCATGCAGCTGATCAGATTGCTGAAGCCTTGATTGGCCGGCAGCCAGGGTGAAGAAATCCATGGGGAAGAGGCACATGGCACCATCCAAATAGGCTGGACCCAAACTAGGGAATTTTAATCACACTGCTATAGAGAGGAAAGAGGACTCTGAAAAAAGGGCAGTACAGGAGCTTTTTTGACTTTTGGGGTCAACAGGAGATGGGAAATAATCATTCAGTCACATCTGAGTTTCACAGAGTTTATTCCCTGGCATCACTTTACCGCTAGTCAGAGTTTGAAAATAATTCACAACCTACCTCTGCCTGTGTTGCACACCTTCTCTCAACAGTGTCCATACAGAGGCTGTCAAAAAGCTTTTCGGAACTGGTACCAGAAGGCAGTTGCTTCTGGAGCAGGGCATAGCAACGATGAGCAACTCTTGCTGCAGGACAGAATCCCAGTAAGTTTTGAGAGCAGGCCCCAGGTCTAAGACAAACTTCAGACAAAATGATTCCTTGGACTAGCAGATGGGACAAAAATGCTTGTGTGGGATGGGTACAACATGAAAAAGTGCACAGAAACAAGGGAGATAAGGAAGGTATAACTTATGTTTGAGCTGGACATGGGGGTTACATGTCCCAAATGTTAGATGACTTAGAGTGAGTATTATCTAGAGTTAAGGGGTTTATTTTCCCCCCAGACTTCATGTGGAATGAAAACAGACTGAATTCAAGCAATACTCTAATTTCATTTACAAGGTGCTCAAATAAAATGCAGAGTCGTAGCTGGTGACTCAAAGAGTCGCCAGGTTTGAATCAAAAACCAAGAGTTTATCTGTCTGGGATTTGCAAGGCATGGACAACCTGCACCTATGAAAGGATAAAGAGAGCAAAATAAAGTGTCCCAGTATTCATCACAGCTGCCTGAGACAAAATATGCTGGGGATTTCTTTATATCAGCCAGGAAGAGGGGAGTTGGCAGGGCATTCTCTATTCAGTCACCCACTCCTCAGGCTTGAGGGTTTTGCATGGTTCAGATGAGCAGCCCTGCTTCTGGGTTTAGCCCCAACATTAAGTTTTGTAGGGAAATTGTTGCATATACTATTAATGCTTTGGGGGTTTGCCACTGCTAGAAGGTATTTTCCATTGATCTTGTGGGAAATGTGTTTGTGCAGGTCCTCTGAAAATCAAACTGTTAAAATTTGAAAATACGGATGGTGTTATCAACTAATATCTATAAACAGCCAATGTGTCGTTTTGCATCCATCCATTTTTACAAGTGGGAAACTGAGGCACAGAAAGGCATATTGGACTTAGACTAAAGTGTAGGACCAAAAGGCAAGAGTCTCTGACGGGTGGTAAGAGCTGCCAAAGCATACTGTTCAACTAAGTTGAAAACTGCAAATTTGGGGTAGCTGACCCTTCGTTCATGGGAATCAGTACATCCCTACTCTAGGGTGAGTGTTCAAAGGCCAAATGCCTTGCTCACCAGCTGTTGTCTGAGAAGTTTTTCAGCTCTTTGGAGAATATTGATATTGATTGTGGAAAATAGGAGTTAATCTGGAGAGACAGACAAGCACACATAAATAAAGTGCATTTGAGTTTAAAGAAAAAAGTTAGCATCATGCCATTGAACTATTGACAAGGCTGTCACAAATATCATCTTGTCTCAGTGTAAATAAACAAGCTTAGTGCTGTTATTTTAGAATAAAAGGCCGGAATAGGTTTTGTATTGACTTTCTAATACCCACTCAAGAGTTGGAAGAAGAAAATTAAAGATAATAAAGTAAAAGTGCAAACCATAAAAGTGGAGACAGCTGGTGCATAGTAAACTGCAAATCTGAGTCCTCTTCAGTTCAGGAAACCAATTGTGTAACTCAGTAAAGGTCAGCAGCAGAGATAAGAAGTTGAGCTTGTCAGTGAATTCCCTTCTATATTTGGAAGGATGACTACTGCAGAGTGATACAATCTTAGTCTGCACTGGTTCAAAGACTGGTGCTTGTGTCCTACCCTTTCTGCATGCACTTGAGAGCTGGGTGGTGTTCCTGGGCCCTGCCACACTCCTTTGAAGTTGACCTGCTCTTGGGTAGCTTATCCAATCTACTGGGCAACAGTGATAGTGTAAACTGTAATACCATCTTAACTCTGTTCAGTGACAGGGATATTTATAACTCCCTACAATAGAATCAGGTGTGATCCCAAGCTCTCTGCATTTGCCTTTCTTACAAAAACATGCACTGATGCCAATTGGTATCTTTTTTGGAGCTCATCCCTCTGTATCTTGGTTAAATTCAGGCCTCTTTTGGGGTAAGGGTTGTTCCTAGAATAACCTCCTCATCTTGATCAGGTTCTTCTTAGAGCTTCTTTTATTTCCCAAGCTTCTGTGATGCTTTTGTGGACTTTCTCACTTCCTTCTTTCTTCCTAAGTGAAGGAGGATAGAAGGATTTAGAAAGAGAGGAGAGGACTGAAAAGAGAAAGCTGATCAGCTTAATCCTCAAGAAGAACAACTGTTTTGTCCTTTGTCTCATCTCAGCATGCTTTGGGCAAATCATGAATGGAATGTTAGAGCTTCAGGCCCAAGATTCTCCCTTTAGGGATGGCAAATCATGTGTAGGAGCCCATACTTTCCATTTGGCAAGTAATGTCTTGCTAAATGAGTGAAGTTGAAGGTGAATAAGTGGTGCTAGTGGGAGGGGTAAAAAGAGATTGCATAAGGGGCTGAGAAGATGATGAAGATTTTGAACGATGGTGAAGATGACAATATGAGGAAGAACTTCTTTATTACAAAGGGCAGTTGAGGAAGATATTAACAACACTAATGACTATAGGCTGCTGCTCCAAGGACATAAAAGCCATCTCTGCCTAAACATCCTTCATCCAAGTGACCAAGGGATGAACAAGGCTTTCTGTGACCCTGACTGCTATGCATGATTTTGAATCAAATCAAAACATCGTCTAGATCTGAAGTATTTCAGACCTCAGGTTCTACCTTGTTCAGCTCCATGAGTTTCCATGATGTTACCTCATAACATCCAGCATATGAAACTCATACAATTAGAGGCTATAATGGCCCATGAATTGTTGAATACATGCAAAGCATTCATGCAATCATTTAGGTTGAATCATATTGGTTGTTGTGTCCAAATAATGCCATTTAAATAGGTTTCTTTGACATTCCTTCCCCAATTCCTTTGAGATGGAGAGTCAAATTAGTCTCTGAGGCAGGGAAGAGTTATTTGTTTTGTTTTCTACTTCAAGGGAGAAAATTTGGATGGAAAACTCAGAAAATCCAGATCTAGAAGCTGCAACTCCTCAGTCAGAAAAGAGATGGAGCTGCAATTTTATGGCTAAGCTCTGGTCTCTTGTACTGGGAGTATAAAGCAAGGGGCTGACACAAGTAGCAACAACACTTCCAACTTTTGCACTTCTTCCTTGGGGGTTTGAAGGCCAGAGTAACCTTTGACACTTCTGCCTGGCCTCTCACGCAGTGCTGAATTTCAGGTAGTGACTCTTGCATCTGTCCCATAGTGAATGGCTCAGCTAGAGGTATGTAATTGCCTTGAAAATCTCATAGCAAGGGAGATGTTTCCCAATCCCTAGTCTCAATAGTTAATTATCCTCACTGGTTAATTATTCTCACTAATTCTCTTCAGTGACAACAAGGTGGCTATAGGGTTTTTATCCTACTGAATTTAGTTTCTCTGAGCCTCACCTTTGTTAAATTGGAAGTAAGAAAGGAAGGGCCAGATCATCCCCAAACTAATCACCACTTTCTTTGTGTAATTTAACAGCACTGAGCACAAAACCACCTTTTCTACCTGTTTCCAAACAGCCCTTGCAGTGTGAATTTAATTGCCTTCCTGGACTTTCCAACTCCTATTTAAATCTGTTTGGTTTGCGGTTAGAGTCCTTTGAAAGTCCTGCCTGTGTCCCTCTGTACTTTTGGTGGGCAGGATGCAAAAGTCCTGAACATGACATTGCCTATGAAATGACGCAAGCCCACTGGCTCAGCAGCATTGTTCTCATAATCATATATCATATCAATAAAAGATTATCCGAGTTCAGGGATGAAAAAATAAAAATGAAGGAGAAGAGGATTGGGAATCATTCACAGCAGGTCATTTTGGTTGGACTGCAATCAACTTGCCAGGCTTGATAAGATAGGTATTTGAGAGAGTATTGATCTCAGATCTTTTCTCTTTTTAATTTCATTTTTTGTATTTGTTTATAATTAACATTTAATAAGCTCCTTGCATCTTGCCTTGCTAGTTACATGCAGCCTCTGGTTTCTGTATTTGTTGCTCCTTGAAAGTTTTGTAAAATTTCTGCAGCTTTTGGGCCAGACTCCATTTCTGTAGGGCAGATACAGGCTTAGCTCCCTTTTTCCTCCCTCTCTTCAGTTTGTGTTGGGATAATTAATTAAATCCCAGTTTAACTCATAAGACCAGTGCAATTCCCTCACTACATTGTCACTCAGAAAGATTTTTGCCTTGGGAATCATGCCTTGGTACTGTGGCTTCTCTGCCTTTTTTTGCATGTGTGAGCTCAGTACCACCATTTGATTTCTGGTGGCAATTCCAGGTGCTCTCTGCAAGTGGTTTGTGGGTCCCAAGCAACATATTCACACCTGATAAGGTGCACTGGTTCTTTATCTGCAGATTCTGTCAGGCTAGAGAAGATGAGAGGAGAAACAAAGGCACAGAGGTGGAAATGACTTTCCCAAGGTCATATTGCTGACCATGTCAGAGCCTGCCTAGACCCCAGCACTCTCAGTCACTCTCTAGTGAGTTATCTCCAGCACCAGAAAACCTCTCCAGGGTGATTTAAAAGGGTGTGATTTTAACCAAGCTCAAGGCCCAGCAGTCTAATGAATCTTCTCCCAACGACTGGCATGCACATAATTCATCTCGTTTTTCAGGCTTTTGTGACTAATACAAGAGCTGTTCACCCTAACCTGCCTGTATGATTCATCTGTGTTTTCTATGGCTTTTGTTTCTCAAATTGTAATTCTCAAGTGCAAGGGGTAAAAACAAAATTAAAGAGTGATATCTGACAGCAGATGGAGATTTGATAATATGAAAAGTAAAGGTTTTTCCTGGATCTTGTTCCAAGTTGTACCAGTGTTGAAGATGGTTAGACTTGGACCAAAAATAACAAAAACACTGAAATGAGAACTCAGATCTGAACATTTTTTTGCTGGCTTTATATCCAGGATTTCAGGTATTGTGCTCAAATAGATTCAGAGAATCATAGAACTGGTTTAGGTTAGAAAAAATTTTAAAATCATTGTGTCCAACTGTTAACCCAGCACTGCCAATTCCACCACTACACCATGTCCCTGAGCACCACACCTACGCAACTTTTAAATACCTCCATGTATGGTGACTCCAGAACTTTCCTGGGCTTTCCTGGAAAAAATTCTTCCTGATGTCCAACTGAACCTCCCCTTCCCCAGCTCTGTTGTCCTCCTCTGCACACTCTCCAGTACCCCAAATAATGAGAAGAGGCGGACAGATCAATTCCACTGTGAGTTAAACCTTGTTTCATTTGCAGATTTGGGATCTGTTCACAGTAAGGCACTACAGGTCAGATAGAAACAAGGTAGTCCAAAGGAAGGACTGACTTAGAGCTGTACCTCCTTCTCTACCTGATTTTTGGTTTTTCATCACATGCAATCCTTGAATGTGTTTAAAGTTTCCCTGTCACCTTCCTTCCTCAGCCAAACTAATCACCACTTTCTTTATTTATTTAATCAGATAGGATGATTAAAAGTTAAAATATTTGAGGAATCTATTCTGTTTAAAAGTTCTGTGTTTTTTTGTTCCAACCCTGTTTTCATAAGGTTTTGGCTTAAAGGAATGCAATGGCACCAGCATGAATTTAAATGTTTCCTTCTTTTTAAGACATGCCCATGAACGCTGCTTTTTTTCATTGTTGTTGTTGTTGTTATTGTTATTATTATTGTTATTATTGTTATTGTTACTATTATTATTGTTATTATTATTATTAACCACAGAAGGTCAGTTTCATTTTGAATCAACCGTTTCACTCTACGGGAAATTCAAACTCTGATCAGGCTGAATGCTGAGATGTAGGAAAACACAATTTAAACACTCAGTGACTTTTCTTATTACTAAGTCCAAAGCTGTCCACTCCAAATAGGAGCATTGAGCTCAGTTTTGCTATCCTCCACCAGCTGCCCCTTCCAATAATGACTCCATGACTGGTAGTTAGCAGAAGGAATTTTATTTAGGACTCATGTTTCAATAATATTTAAGACTATTTAAAAAAACAACCAAAATTTCCCAGATGACAGGCTAAGCAGGTGGTTAACCAGCTCCAAAGCATAGATCTAAAGCAATACAAGCTTTCAGAGAAACTGCACAACGTAAGCCCTTGGGGGACAGGCTCAAGTAAAACGAAATGGGGTTTGCAAATTCATTGAAATTAGGTGAAGCATTCAAGAACCATCACCATTTAAAGATATTGATGAGCCCTTGTCTGTACGTGCAAGTCCATAGCATTAATCCTTCACACAGACAGGAACGGACTGTAGTTTTCAAACAAGATTTGCTGAGGGTTGTTGGGCTGTTTGGAGGATGTGTTGCTGTAGCTGGTGCTGCACATATTGAGGTAAAGGTACAGGTATGGCTCCCCCTACACCCTACACCTGCAGTGCATCTCTCTCATCCCTCAGGCAGCCCTGTTTGCAGCTGGGACTGACCAGCTCCTGGGACTTCAGTCAGCCCTGGCACCTTCCTGTGCCAGGGTTAAAATGCCATTCTGAATCTAGGGTCTCCAGAGCAAGTCACACCCCTCTTCTTCCTGCCCATGCCTCAGCTTCCTGAACTATGCAAAGCACAAGAGACAGGTATTGATCTGTCTGGTAGAGTTGTCACGAGAGAGAGGAAAAGAAACATTTGCAGGCTAAAATTAATAAAACTTGCCATTGGATTTCATTTACTACTGGATTTGCGGGAAGTCCAGACCATTTTTTATGTTTGGAGCTTTAAACCCCAGCACGAAACGTTTGACTCCTTCCTCTCCCACCATTGAGGTCTGATCCAGACACTTTTTACTAGCAAGAGTAAACACTGCCCTTTGAAACTGTCACAGTGATTGACATGTAAAAACTCCACGTTACATAGGGCATTGGGAGTGAATAAAGATTCCAAGCTCAGCTTTACAAAGGCTGCAGCAAAGATGGCTCAGTGAGAGGTGTCTGCTCCCATCCCTCAACCCCTGACTGCTCCATAGTGCAGGTCTGCATCCTCAGCACTGGTGTCCTTCAGATAAACTGTTGACCAGAGCTCCCTTGTCCTACCTGTCTCTGGTGGCTACTGCTCACTCAATAAGGGCTTAAAAAGATCCCAGTGTAACTTTCCTAGGGGAGATATCACCACAATGTCTTTGCCAAAACTCTCAGGCTAACACAAGGCCCAGATGTGAGCTGAGAGTATGACTTCCAGGGTTTATTTGTGCAAGAGCAGATTGTGTCCTTGGTTTACTGGCTCTGCAGAAACAAGTCTCTTCCTCATGGTCACTGTCACCAAACACCACCCCATGCAGTGTCTGAGTGTTGATCCATGAGATGAAGCTCACTCTGAAAGCCAGGGATTCTCTGATACTTGTTTGAGTATCCTCTGCATTGAGATGTTGTCTGATTACAAAGTCTGGACTTGTCCCTGTGAACAATAAAAAAAAAAGTGTGCTGGGGATGTTTACCAGGTAACTCAGCATTGGCCTAAACTCTAACCCTTATCTCTGTGACTTCTGTGTGCTGCATTTGTTCCATCCTGTTCTCCTCACTGTTTCACTCACATAGCTCTTCCTCAGCATGGCTGAGCTCTGGAGCAGAAAGAAAAGATAAGGGAGATCCCAAGCTCATTTCTCCCCTTCACCATGCGGCACTGGTATAGCCTATCACTACTGGAGATAGGCTACTAAATTTGCACCTTTATAGTCCTGCTTTGGTGTAGCAGCTCTCTAGTAGTGGTAAAATGCAGGAGGGAATCTCAAAGGTAGTCACTGATTGCCCTATTCTTTCCCAAACTCTAATATCCCCTCCCTCCTCCTCCTCCCTCAGTCAAGGGGAAGGGTGTCTGTCTCCAGAACTGCAGCAGTTGGCTGTTCATTCACAGATTAGCTGCTCCAGCTCTCTGCCTTATTACTATTCATATTCGTTTCCCCATCCCATCAGGCAGTAATCCAGTAAAAGATGTCAGCTGGTTAGCAGAATCATCTGGGAAAAGTTGGGAGACCCTTAACAGACTTCCCCTTCCCATTGCCAGCCCCCTGCTACTAATTCAAACAGTCCCCAAAGCACTGGGGGTTTATTTTAGTTTCCTTTCTGTTCATCTGTTTTCTTGGTTTTCTTGCTTGTGTGCATTTTTTGGGTTTTGGGTTTTTTTGTTTGTTGTTTTTTTTTTCTCCTGGACCCAGCTGCATCTCTGCAAATTCTATCTCCAAAATGGAAGCTTGGCTGAGCTGAAAGCTGTCAGCAGCGATGGTTAGTAGCTGGCTGCGGCCACTTGCCAGGGAAGGGGGAAGATGAGTCCCTAGGCATCAAGGCAGCATGAAAAGTGACTACATCTAAATACTTCAGCACATGATTTCTTTCCCATTACTTTGATTCAAATCTCCCTTAATCCTCAGCTGTGTTAATGCAGTTAGTAGGTTATGAGTGCCGCATGTGGATGCCACTGGATTTGAGTCCTTCACACAATTGGTTGGTAAATAATTTAGTACCAGTTTCGTCTGGAATAGAACCTGAAAATAGCCAGGCTGCTTATAGCTCCTGCTTTCTCTCTTCCCACTTTTGTCCCCTTCACAAGCACTGGGGGGGTTGTTTGTGCAAGCATAGCCCAGCAGAGACTGCCATTTTACATGTCACAGCTTTCTCCTGTTCCTGCTCGTCAGAATCTCTCTTAATTTATTTTCTAGAAGAGAGGGGAGGGGAAGAGTGAGTTCAGGCCAGAGAGCTGGAGCTACAGACAAAAAAGCAACTGAACATTCTTGCCTTGGAGTCTTGACAACAGTAAGAATTTGCCCAAATTTCTGCTACCAAGCTCAATTTTTCTTTACATCTGGTGCTTTTGAAATTTGAAATTTTCTTGTATTAATTTATTTGAGATTCCCGTACTTCTTAAACCCAGTTTTAGGTTAATATGGCAAAGGCAGACAGAAAATAGTAATAACAATGAAGGAATTTATGAGTTTAGGAAAAAATCCTGGATGAGTAAGGAAACAAGAATCCCACTGAAATGGCCAGGCAATCTGGGATGGACCAAATTCAAGTGTTTTGATTCTTCTTTGAGCCATAATAATATCCCTAATAAGGTCCCTCATCTCACTTCATTTCTTGCCACACTTCTTTGTCTTCTTACCTGCTACTGACCACAGTGCACCCCACTGTGTACAGTATCCCATGCTGCTTCTTCATACCAGACACCACTCTCCTCATGCACACGGGACTGAGCTCCAGATGTGGAGCAGACTCTAAATCCCTGATACTCATCATTGCTCCCTGTTCAACTGAGGCTCTTCTTGATCTGAGCCATGGAGCATTTTCTCTCTCCTAGCCCTGCTTATAAAGACAGGACATGGCCTCAGAGCTGTTTTAGTGAGATCCTCTTGATTGATATCTATCCCTGGGGGCAAGAAGAAGAAACCATGAACAAACTCTGCCATTGAATATTCTCCTAAAGAGAGGCAAACCAGTTGCACACAGAAGCTGATGGGTGAAATATTTATTTTTGTTGCATTCAGGAGATCATACTAGAAGAAAAATACCAAGATTCTTGACTTTCTGGTGGCTGTTAAAAGTAAATGTTGCTGGGATGTCTCTCAATCACCGAGGCCAACCAACACGAAGCACCTCATGTCACTGAAGTTTAAACCACAACCACTTTGGTCCTAAAACAAGTATTTAGGGTAACAGACCAATGCATGCTTGTTTACACACCCTCATACATCCCCAAAAGCAGGCTGGGGGCCATACTCCCTCCCTCAGACACCAACTCTCATAGCACATTGCATTTTGGTCAACCTGCCTGCCCAGCTGCTGAAAAACCTTTCAGCCAGATTCCAGACTGGTCACCCTCACACCAGATGTTTTTGGAATCTCCTTGAATTTCACAGCTGCTTGTGAGCCCTCACCCCAGCCCCTATACATGGCCTTCCAAACACCTATTATAGGACTCTGCATCAGCATATGAAGTTATCAGGGTTTTGTCTGTGAGGTGTTAGCTCTTACTACGAGGATTTAATTCTATATCACAGCCACAGAAAGAAAGGAAGCCGCTTATGCCCTGCACTGCCCCAATGTTGCATTGTTGTGCATCAGGGCTTTCACTTGCTCTTGCCTGCTTTGTTGTCATGTTTTGCCTCTTTCCTGCTGCAGTTTCTTTCACCCAAGCAGTCACTCGCTGCAGTTGAGCTGCCCATGCTCAGTGAGGTGCAACACTATTTCATAGCAGGGAGGACCAAGGCACAAAGAATTTAAGGTCAGGAAGTTCATCCTCAGGTGCTTAAAGGCAGTAAATTTCTTCAGTATTTAGGGAACAGAGGGATGACCTGCTTGCCAGAGGTGGTATGACTTCATGTTTGGAGACGGTACCTCTGCATCTTTGCCTGTCCAGTCGTCTCTGATATGAGCAATGGTTGCTTAGCAACTTTGAGATGATGGCCAACTATTTAGAGTCTGAGTAAGGATTCAGACATTTAATTTCAGAGACCCACATTTGGGAACACTGGTTTAGGTGAGAGGATGAAAGTCACATACAGAGATGGAGGCTGAGCAGTAAGGGCAGAGCCAAGCTTGCTCCTCAACACACATTTTAATCAGGAGCAATCACTTGCTTCCTCTCTAGAGGTGTTTTGGACCTTTGGTGTTAGCAATCGCCCTTTCTGTCTTGGCATGGCTAAAGCTGACTCCTGGGAATGGCATATTTGTGGGAATGGGTGAGGTGAGGGTTTGGAACAGCTGTCCATCCTAATGTCCTCAGCCAAAGCTGGCATCCTCATCGATGGCTGTGGTGACAAGGGCGTGTAGGGGTGGTGAGGCTGAGCTGCTCATGGGAGTCTCCAGCTTGACTCGCAGACTCTGTTTGAGGGTTACACTTTTGCCTGGTCTGCAAAATGGGAATTGTGATGCTTCAACCACCTTTGCCAAGAGCTTTGAGAGGCTTGTTTCCCTCCTACAAATGCTATGCAAGATCTGAATAGCAGCGTTATTTCTAGTGTTTTATCCTCATAGCGTGAGAGGCATAAACAAGATCCACATTTGCTGATGGTGACTCACTGTGAGCCTTTGAGAGCTGTGTGGAAGGGCTTGCTCCGATGTTTTTGCTGCCCTGAGATAGATTATTGATTCTCTTTATCTGGTGTTCGTCTTACAAACCCAAGGTGATGAGCATCCTGTTAGTTTCAAGAGCACTGGTGCTATTTTTCTACTGCTTCAAGGGACACAGAATATGATCCAAGTACCCTCAGATGAGCAAAAAAAAACAGGTCAACCTGGTTCACATCAATTAAACTGCCAACTCTGAGGGAAGGCTGAAAAGTAAGACTGGATAACAAAAGCAGACCTTGGCCAATGAGAGGTTAGGGAATTTTCCATTAAATTGCATTTTGCTTGGCTTGGGTTGGCTTCTGTTGTTACTAAGTTTGCTAGGAAATGCCAGATCATTGGAAACAGCATCTTTCATCTGGGGGAAAAAAATAAATCCAGATAAAATCTCAGAAAATTGTCAAAATGTTGTATTTTGACATTGCTGCCAAATAAAAAAATGTGCTCTTTGCCATTACAATAGAATTTGTTATTTTTGTAAAGAAATCTTATTCCCAGGTAATTAATACAAGAAAATGCGTGGAATCTAACAGATTTGTATATACAGCTGTCAAGATACAAAAATAAGGATTTGGCTTTAACACAATAGGGATTTTGCTTTTCTTCTCAATCCATAGCAGAAAAAGGTCTCTCCAGCAGCAGCTGCAACATCAACATTCCTTTCTTTGCAGCAAACCCTCCAGCCAAAAAATGCTAGATGCAAAATTTACCACATTCTATACAAAAAGCCTTTCTTGGCTCTCTCCCTCACCCCACCTTCTGCCTTTCTTGAAAGCCATAAATATGAAGAGGCCAGCTGAAGTTAACTGCAAAATACCCACTTGCAAACAGGTGTAACAAAAGAGTAGTCTGAAATGAGTGTTCTGCAGAAAAGAGAGGGAGAGAGGAGGTGGGGTGGGAGGCGGGAAGTGGGGAAAGGGGGAAAAAATAAAACCACTACATGATTGAAGGCCTTATAAATGTAAATGGTTTGACAGAAAGGGTTTAGCAGCCCTGGGTAGAAGATTGCACTTGCTGTTTCAAGGCCCTTATTTTCAAAATCGCAGCACTGGATCCCTTTCAAAGCTGATCCCTGTGTTTGCTTTTTCAATCAGTGAATATCAGGTTGTCTTTTTTTTTTTTTACTTTTTTTATTCTTTGCACTCAGCCATGCCAGGCTTAAATGAAACCTCAGAGATAGAGAGAATATGAGCTGTGTTCTGGACCTTTGAAAGAGCTCATCCCTGCTGCCTTTACTGCTACTTATTTATGAATCCCTCATCTCCTCCTCCCAATCCCCCCTTCCTCACCAACCTCCATCGCTTGTTTTCCTGCAGCAAAACCCACCTTCCCCACTGGATGTTTTTTACTTTTCTTTTTCTCTACATTTATCTATATATTTTATACCCAGTAAGTCAATCAGTTTCAAATTATTGGTCCCTGAGACAGATGTTTGGTGAGTCATTTAGCTGCGCGAAGTTCTTTAGACGGCTTGCTCTTCCACCTCCTGTTCATTTAAAGTATCTTTTGAGGCTGATTTTTCCTTTTCAAAATGTCTTTAACTGCCGAACGTTTGCTCCCACCGGGCAGTCTAATGATGTTGGACACAATATGTGTGAACATCTCTTTAGAGGCCATCTCCCCTAGGCTACATTCTTGCCTATAAAATCATTGTTTATTTAGTCCTTAGGCCTAGGAACCATCTGCAGTCCCCATGGCTCCTGTTGTTTTTAAAGTCCTATTAAGTTTCTGCACTTCTCCTCAGAGCATTATTTTATTTCTAAATAACCACAGACAACTTCTTGTCAACGCGGCTTCTGCCAGGCAAATTAGAGATGACAGTTTCATTCTTCTGACTATGGTGAGCTCTCATCTGATGTTATTTAATGTGAAAAACAACTGTTATATAGAGAGTGATTTAAAAACAATGAGAAAAAAATAATAAGAGTAATAATAATATTTTTTAAAGAGAAGATGGAGAGGGTGGCCCAGAGACTCTAGGTTAAGATGCTCAGACAGCTTTTGCCAGTCAGGAGAATATAAGGGATTGGAGGGCTCTATATGATGGTTATAACAAAAGAGAATCAATGAGTGCTGACTTGATGTCATTTTCAATCTTTCTTTCCCTGACTGGAACTGAAAACATTTTTGTTTGGTTTGGTAGGGTTTATTTCTGCTTTCCCTCCTTGCTCTCTTTCCCCACCTCACATTCCCCTCCTCTGCTGAGTAAGCACTCAAAGCCGTGGACAGCATCTGAGCCCTGTCTCCCAAGGGGGAGCCTGTCCTGCTCAGCCACTCCTGGCCTCACCATCAGGAGCTGTGAGCTGGCAGCAAGGACACCAAAATCCACCCGCTTGGTTGAGCAGCATCTCAGAAGCAGGATATTCTCAGCATCAAGAGGGACCTCCCCCTTGCAAATCCCTCTGTGTAGGGATTTTTCGCTATGTTTTAGTAGAGGTGATGTCTTTTCCTGGTCTTAGAATCAAGAGTCAGACACGGTTAGAAGGGAAAAAGGGACTTTACCTTGGTATTTGTTTTAAGGATCCTTAGGTGCGCCATGTCCAGGTCAAATTCACCAAAATGCACACCACAGTGCACACCCCACAAAACATCTGGTATTACATTAAAGATCTTACTAATTAGAATATCTATCAAAATTCCCCAATGAGAGGCTCGAGTGAGCCCCCCTCCCCAAGGAACCTTCCCCTGGATGGTTCTATCTTAGTTTACAGAATGTGTTCTGGAGAGGACCTTGGGGTCTGGGGCACACTGATCCCTAACTACAAAGCTTCTAAAATGTTTAGTCTCCTAGCTGAACAAATAAATCCATGAATGTAGGCACTAAGAATACAGAAATTATAAAAAGGTATAAAGGGGGTATAAAAGAAAAGGCAAAAAATCATCATGGCATCAGAGGTGCATTCACTTAAACAGCTCTGGCTAAAAAAAAAGGTGAAGTCATTACAATGAGGTTGATGCCTGGAGAGAGATGGCTGAGCAGCTACACCTGCTCTAGCCACAGACTTCCTCTGCAGGCAGGTGAACCAGTGTAACTCATGCCCACACTTCTAGAAATATTCTTCTCCCTAAAGCCAGATGGCATCATCCATTTTTTCTACTGGGAAAGGTTCCTGGCTCACGGTACACCCCAAACCATGCCCAGGTATTAACTGGGAGTGCTGGCTGCTCAGGGCTGGCAGTGTGCCAGGCCACATCAGCAGCAAAACAATGGGGATGACGAGGGAAAAACATCTGAGCCCAAACTGCCTCCTTGGACAACACCATGACCATAGTGCTTCAACCTCCCTCAGCTTACAAAAAAAACCAAGCTGCTGGCTCGGGCTTCATGCTGACTGCTGCTGATAAAAGTGTAATCAGGGAGAAAGTGAAAAAATCGGTAAGAAAAAGAGGCAAACCTGTGTGATGTCTGTGAACCAGCCAACACCTTACTGCATCAGTTTTGCCACCTGCTGATCAGCTGTGATAGTTGGGTAGGAAGGCTGCATTCAGTTGTGTCCACATGGCTCTTCGAGACATGCAGGGAGAGGACTGTAAATGTAAATAGCTGGGAGGGGCCAATGCATTTTGGGAGAACACCTCACTACTGTAATGATGTGGCTCTGCAGGGAAGGAGGTTAAGGTGGCTTCTGTCATCCTAACACTGCCTTCTCCTGAATGTGCAGCATAAGACTGTCAACCTAACCCTCACTTGGTGGAAGTCGAGTCACTCCACTGAAGCTGTAAAAGGTCTGAAATTATATTGCATTATACTAGCAAAGAAACAGAACATTGCACTGCTGAGAAAAGAGGCTGACATCAATGGATCTATGCTGATTGACACCAGATGAACAGCTGCGTTTTACAGCAATCATAGGCTGGTTTTCCAGCTAGTATGATATCATTTCAGGTGTGTTTCTGCACACCTTAGCTGTTGCCACGCTTCTACAACCCATTTGTCTCCTTGCATGCTCACACTGGTTTTGCTGTGTCAGAGCAGCCTACACTATCCTTATCAAGTTAGATGGTTTATCTTCTCACCATGGCCTGTATTCTAATCACCTGGGCACCTACCATCCAGTCTGGATTTGCTTTTGAAACAGCAGGGTAGCCTGCTGTATGGAGGTACAATTCAGGGGGATATGGCAATTGCATTACTGTGAAGCTTATTTACTGCATACTTGGGTGGTCTATATACTTTAGTAAATTTTCACAGCTGTGAATAGTCTCCTGAGCGTGGTTCTGTTCCAAATAGGTTTTCATCCCTTCCTCAGCACCAGCAAGCTAGAGAGCCTTCCAGTCATGCATTAAGCAATAGGACCAGTTTCTCTCCAGTGAGCCTCTTCTGACATTTTTTTCTTAGGGGGACAAATTTAGGTACATGATCACTTTTGTTCCATTGGTTTTATTTTTGGAGTCTGTGTCAATGTCTGCTCCTGGAGCATACAGTAGAGAAGACAAGATGAGGAAGTGTCCCTTGTTCTACAGCTAAAAGATATCTGCAGTCTTTGATGGATATATTTTTTTTGTGAGAGCTGCTTCTGCAAAGTCCTTGAGAAACTTTTGGGCTGTTTCCAACCTGACACTGTCATTCAGTGTCTCTTAATCCAGGGGGAAGTTTTTGTTCATCTAGCTCCAGGTGAATATGCAAGATATTTGGAGAAGTGAAATTAATACAGGCTAGAGAATGCAATAATGGGTCTCTCCTCCACAGCTCCACAGAAGAATTGGGACCTTCTGACCCAAGGGGTCAGGCTCACAGAAAGTTGGTCATTCCACAGGAAGAGAAAATGGAATGGAGATGATATGCATCTCTAGCTCCTTTTTCCTTCACTCCAAAGGTGTAGGAACACTTTGCAGGAACAAAGTGGGCTCAGTAAAACTGAGGTGTGCTAACACTGAGTTCTTCCCTCAGCAATAGCCTCATCAAATGGCCCTGACAAGTCTCTTAAGTTCTGCTAGAATTTGTGAACTGTGGAAGTTTATTTGGGACTGAGTTAGTCCCCCATGGCTCCTTTAAAAGTTAGCAGAGAGGAGAAGTTATTCCAGGTGGCAGTTCATCTCCTTGAAAAAAAGACAGGGCAATTGACTTCAGGAGGAACCTCTGTCATTCTACAGAGCTGAGGGACACAAGTTCTGGCTTGGAGATGAAGGGCTGAATCTCAGCTGTGGCCCCTTTATGTGGATCTATAACCTGGAGAGCAGATCCCAGGGTTCTACCTTGGGTGAGGTTTAAGAAGATAAATTCTTTAGGGAGGAAAGGGGTGCATCCTCATCCTAAAAGGTGCTCTGGAGAGGATGAATTAGAGTATCCCCATCCAAAAGAGCTGAGGTATGTTTGAGGATGGGGAGGGACTGTTGTGGTGAGTAGTTGAGTCCATCTATCCCACTGCACAGTCAAATGATGGATGTGTCCTTCTCCAGACACCAGTGATGTCTCCCCACAGGATATCCAGCTGTTCCTTTTATATGAGAAGAGGAGAGGGGGAAAAGGGGGGGAAATGGGAAGTGAGAAAAATTATTTTGAGCCATTACAATTGAACCCAAACATTATTTGGATGTGACTGCAATTAAAATGGAAGGTCTTTTAGATGTAGAAAAGAAATCCTGGCTCTTAGAGTCCATAGAGAATGCAGTATTCAGTAACCACAGAGGCAGGCATACATTATAAATACATCTGTAACTACTGAGATAGGTGTGAAAATGTAATTAACTGGAAACCTACTGAGTTTAAATGGACTTTTAGTTGTTTCAGGTTTTTTTTTTTTTTTTCCTTCTTCTTTAGCCCTCCCTCCTCCCATTCTAAAGTTAAGTTTAGACTTGTGGGTCCTCTCAACTCCCACTGGCACAGTGTAATTTAGCAAAGGTTGTTCCAGCCGAATTTGAAATTAATAATTTCAAATAGGCAAATCAATGATATTTAAAAGCTCCCTCCTGTGTGTTTGTACAATCTGCACAGGTATAAAAGCTAATCACATCTTGCTGGGGAAGAACATTTGTTATCGGTTTTAAGTAGAGCTTGGCAGTTTGGTGGGATCAAACACCATGTTTCTTTCCAAAGTGTGTGTGTGTGTGCCTCTGTAATTTAATATTTCCCATTAACTTAGTGCTGGGAAAAGTTGTCAAAGCCAGCAGAGAGAGGCCAGACATCCCCATGAGAGACCATCTATTTTGTGTCACCATGAGATCTGCAAATAGAAGGAAAGGGACATAGAAGGGATCGTGTAGGATCAGAAACAGGAGGTTAAAAAATAAAGTTTCTGAGGGTATTACTGTTTTGGACAATGAAGGGCTAGGTTTGGCTCACGTAGAAGACATTCAGGAGGATGCCAAAATACAGACTTCCTTCAAATATCCCTGCAAATGCCATATTAGTTCAGGTCTAGCACTACTTGTTGTTCTTTGTCATGATCATAGCACTTTCAAATATCATACACCTCATGAAAAAATATCAGAAAAAATTGCAGACTCTTCATTATTCATAACAACATTTATTTCTAACACCAGTAATTTACTTTTACTGCTCACCTGGAAATGAGATATTGTAAAACCACTCCCCACATTTTCTTTATTTAGTAAAATTTTGAATGCTATTACTATCAGAAAATCAGACAATCAGAGAATCAGAGAATCATAAAATGGTTTGGGTTGGAAGGGACCTTAAAGATCATCTAGTTATAGATAGTACCCCCTTTCTAAGTCCTCAAAGACCTTCAGCTGCAATAATTTCTTGCAGCAAGGAGTTCCGTAGGTCAACTCTAGAGAAGACAAAATATATGCTATTTCTATGCCAACTCCAATGTATAATTTATTTTCTGGATTAGTATTTTGCCTGTGCTTCTACATGAAAAGATCCTATTCAGCCCAGTGCTGTCTCATACGGAGAAGAAAAGCCAGCTGGCTGTGCTGAAATACTCTTTCAAAAAGTTCCAAGAAGGAGGAAGAGTCTCACATTTGTATTCTCCTTGCAACATCTCTTAATAATTTAATTCCCATTAGAAGTGCCTGTGTTGTAAGGGGGAAAGATTTATAGAGAGATTTCACTCCAGGTTGGGTTTTTGTCTTTCTGTGTTTTCTTGGCATTTATCATGCATGTTTTAATTTGGATCTGAGTCTTGCTACCATCTGGTCATTATTGCAAAGAAATATTCATTTTCTCTGAGTGACATGGGCTTCATTCATCATGGAAGTAGCTGATTGCCCCTCGTTTTTTTTTTTCCTATTACTTGGAATGAAGTCTGAAGATACTTAGCACCAGACACAGCAGTAGTCAATAAAGTTTGCAAAGTTAGAAGCAGCTGGTAACTGGGCATAGGAAAAATTAGGAGACACTTTTTAGGCTCTGATTCTTCCACTCATTCCCATACGTCATGCATGGGAAGTGCAGCATTAGAGGCCAAGGCAGCATTGCAAAGGATGGGAAATGAACTGATGACTCCATTCCCCTTCTACTATTGAACTGTGAAGTGCTGTCACTATCAGAGTGAAACTTGGAGGTTTTTGCTGTCACGTAAACACAGGGAAGACAAAAAGGAGACAATTTACCCCAGAGGAATGTTGCAACAGCTACGCTCTGTTTCTCTCACAAAAAGAAAATACTTCTAAGAGTGACAGCCTCAGAAGCAGTGAGAGTTCTTCATGAAAAGGTCTCAAAAGCCGTAACTCAAGCTTTGAAGGGAAATTAGATATGATCACTTTTCGACTCCTACCATGCAAGAATCTTCTGTGGATGCTTGTTACTGCAGACAACAGGCACAGGAACTGGGGAGAAAACAGAGGGACTCTTAACTAGTTTTAGGGTCATTTGCCATGTGCAGTGACCCACAACCACATCTGCTGCTCCTTTGCAAATAAATTGCTTGTGACTGTTTTTTCCCTTCCCTGGTACTTCCCACATCCTGTTGTGTAGATCCCTGGACTAAGCCTTCTTTTGTTCCTTTTGTTGGCAAACACTCCTGTGTAGCAATTACTGCAAAGAGGGAGGCTGCGTGTGTGATGGGGAGGGGTGTGCCTTGGTGTCTGCAGGCTGTGAAAGCCAGGCGTCCATCAGGGGGCTGGACTAGGCAGCCTGAAGGACTGACATCCTTCAGCATCATCATTTATGTACCTCTCCAAATGGGGTAGAGCTAAAAAAAGGCCAGCCAGGGGCAGATGGCAACTTGGGATCAGTCAGGAGCAGAGACAGATGGCAACGTGTGACCGGTTGGAAGACAAGTTATTGCATGAGATTAGCTGGAAATGGATGGGAATTGCAAAATGGGACTGGTTGGGAGTGTAATGCTGTACAGTCATTTGCAAAGAGATGAAAATTAGACCACCATCCTAGCTCCCCTGGCAGTCTTGGACCTACTTATGTTTTCAAACAGTGCAGAACCGCACAGATCTGCAGAAAGCAAAGTGATCTCCCAGGGATAAGATCGGGCCAACATGATCTCACTACGACCTCTGGATTTGGACCTAGAGATTAGCTTCTCTTTTGGAGAGAACAGGACCACTGGTAGCAAACATTGCAGTTTAGTGTTCATCAACAGTTGTCACTGTGCCCAAGGAAATATGTTTAACAGTTTTTAGACACACAGCACATTCTGTTGCACCATGTCGAGGGTGGTTTCAAATGGAGCAGCCAACAACTGGAGAAGGTGATAGAACAGCTTGCTTCAATTTGGACCATCTGTGACAGTGAGATTTTGGGGTTATGGATACTCAGCCTTCCTCCAACCTAGCAAGGCAGAGAGAGAGAGAAAGAAAGTGGGAACATCTGTGAATTTGCTGGAGGGTAAAACCAAGCTCCATATTGGGTAGAGCATCATCATAAACACTGAAATGACCAGGAAAAAAAATTGTTCTCAATCAAAATTAATTTTTACTTTTCCTAATAGGTGGCTTGTTTGGAGGCTTTGCTCCTGCTCAAAGGGATTTGAAGTTGGTCAGGTCACATTACTCCTAGTGAAATCTGTCGTGCTCTATTCTAACACAGGCAGGAGCTAAGCAGAATATCTATTTATTTGTTTATTTATTTATTTATTTATTTATTTATTTGACATCAAAGAAGAAGAGCAACAGAATAATCCAGCAGTAAGGGTAGATGGGTGGGAAAGAACAGGGGCGAGAGAGGCAATAAAAATAGAAGGCAGTCCAGATGTTGACTGCACACTAAAATACTGCCTTTCCTCTCTACTGATAGCACCGAATGTTATTTTGTTTCTTTGGAATTCGTTTTCTGAAAATGTCTGCATGAGGAACATCTGCTCCCTCAAATCCAGACCTACAATTTGAATAAATTATCAATATCTGGCAGAGCCCGTTATTAATGGCTAGAGTTTTATAAGATTCTCCAGTATAATAATAGCAAAACTAGTGGCTGGCATTCCTCCCAGAGGGACTCTTATTTGTCCCATTTTATTCTGTTCTGTTTTCTTTTCTTTTCTCTTTTACTCTCTGAATCTGGGAGTCATCAGTTGATTTTACCATAGCACTTGGCTCAAAAAAAAAAAAAGGGGGGGGGGAGAAGAAAAGGAGAAAAGCCATTAGCATCCTATAAATCAAAAAGAAAAATTACATCCTCAGATATAAAAGACTCCCCTGAGTGTTTTGTTATTATTACCTGTACAAGGTTGGACATGTGGTTTCAGAAACATCTTCTTCCATCAGGAATCATCAGGTAGTAAGATTTCTCACTTCCATGCAAGAGATGAGTTTTATTAACTTCCTCTTCAGCATATACCCTGGTAATTAATGATGCAGAGCACCTTTGAGGTACCCTAATGTAGGCCGTTTATCAAAAAGTGCAACTGCATAGAAGAAGGACTGTGTTCCTTCAATATGATAAATCCAAGCGCGTGCTTGGGTGTTCTACATCTCTCTTTTAAGTACAGCCACTCCTTATAATTGCAGGGTTTGACTTTCACTGCAAGTTCTGAAAAATCGCCTTCTGGCGGAGAGGTCCTCCCATGCACATGTGGATGGACACGCAGCAGGAAAAAAATCATCACTTCCCACAGTCAGCAGAGCACTAAACCCATGAGGAGACCGTGCAGCTTAATTTTTGTTGCCACTCTGTGGAGCCTGTGGCAAAAGTCATTTGTCTGTGAGTCTTCTTTGTCCATGGGGACAAAGAAGAAGCCAGCAGGGTAGCTGCATGGAATTTCTGCCCTCTGCTGTCCCCTAAAACTAGCTTCTACTGCTTTGCTCTGTTTGTTCCCCAGAGTTTAGCACTGGGAGATGCCTGTTATGAACCCTAGTGCAGGGTCAGGACCTGCACTACAGTTCAGGTAGTGTGCTGCTGAAGTCATCATTGCAAAAGTCATCATATAGGAAAAAGAAAAATATAGAAGAAGACAATATAATCATGTTAGCAAATACATAGAGACTCCAGAGAACTCCACAGGTTGTCCTTTGTCACAGTGATTTGTTTAAAAATGGTGGTATTTACCCAAGCACAAGGAAAGGCAGATTTCACTGGAGTCTTCTTCATGTGTGGGTTCTGAAAACAGACCTGAATCAAGCAGCACCCTGTTTCCAACAGTTCCCACTGAGAATGACTGAATGGATGTGTAGCTCCAACAGGTGTGGATAAACTGATGAGACTGGCAACCCATCCCCAAGCATCCAGAGGGCCAGGGAGACATCAGGACACAGGCACAGTCCTGGAGAGGGGAGTCACTAGGACAGACTCTGCACAGAATCCCTCTCTGCACTGGTAGGCAAAGCTTTGGGGTATCTCTTGGGATATCACATGCAAATATTTTCACATAAAGTGCTCCTTTAGCAAAACAGTGGTGGCCCTAAAAACTCACCCCTGAGGGACGCCACCTAACACTGCTCTTCAACTAGGCACTGAAATGACTCAAGTCTTTTAAAGTGTGACCATTCAGCCAATTCCTAATTCACTGAGTGGTCCATCTGTCAAACCCATGGTTCTGCAGTCTAGACAATGAGGTTCTGGGGGTAATTGGCAAAGACTTTACATAAATCCAGATTGATGGCATCAGTTACTCCTCCCTTATCCACCAGGGCTCCCATCCAGCTGTAGAAGGCCATGAAATATGTCAGGCACAACTTACCTTTAGTGAAGCCATGGTGGCTCATTATTTTCCATGTGCCTTAGCGCAGGAGTATCTGCCCCATGATCTTTCTGGACACAGAGATATGCCTTCCTTTTTTTCCCTTTTTAAATGGGGGATATTTACCTTTTTCCAGCCACTGGGAATTTTACCAGGCTGCCACAACTTCTCAAACATGATGCACAGTGTCTTAGCTACTTTGCCTACCAATTCTCTCAGGACCCACATCATCAGGTTCCATTGACTTGTGCACCATCAGGTTCCTTAGATGGTCTCAAACTTGCACTTATCCATGCACAAGCTCCTAAGATACCCCTGTCCTTAGGACAAGTCAGCTGTTTTTCACCCAAAATTGGTCCCTGTGAGCAGAGTCAATCCTCAACACATGAGCTGCTGTGCTGCCTCAGTGAAAAGCTCCATCTCATGCAGGGATGGTGAAGATGAATTAGTTAATTATGTAAAGTGCTTAGGAGATGAAAAGTGACATCTGAGTGCCAAGTATTACTATTAATAACAAAACATACACCACCTACTAGGTATTATTTCTTCTTTTCCCCCCTAAAGGATATAGCTCTGAAGTTCAGATTACACCAGCAAAAGTCAGAAGGAAAGCGTAAGATTTTCAGCAAAGTATTTCAATCTAACTAATCCAAAATTCAGAGGAGCCCATTTTCTTAGGTTCTGCCTGTATTACTGCCTCTGTACCATGATGTCCCAGTGCCAGTATTAAATCCTAACAGATCACAAGGCTTGCACAAAAATATGCACTTCCTTATTCTGATGTTTTGTGTAGATATCTGAAGAACTTTGCTCAAATTCAAGGAAAACATCTCTGTAAGATTTACAATATGCTCAATTCCTCCTCAGCAAATCTCTTACATACCTACTTAAATTAAAGCACGGGTTTTAGGCTTGAGAAAGCTGGGTGAAGCCCCAGTTTTACTGAGAACCAGAGGGAATGGGAAGGAGAGGGAGTAGAGAAATTTTCTCTGAAAATTCAACCTCCCATGAAATTCCAGATTGTGGCAAATGAAATGAGAAAAAAAAGATTGCAAAATAGGAAATTTTGTATGTACCAAGCAGGGTATAAACTATATTTCAAACCTGTGTTGGTATTTAAACCTGTTTGGTGTGTTCTTGCTGGGTCACTTGAAGACTGGACCTCAGTGGCAAAGGCAGCTGGTCATTATTGATTTTGTTCTATTACAATGTTTCAAAATAAAGACACCAAAAGTGTTTTGTGAGACAGCAATTAAGTTACAAACTCTGCTGTAGCAATGTGTCTTATTAAAAAAAAGATTCATATATGGCAAGCAAGGCCAATCTTAAAATTAAATCCTCCAAATACTGCAGTGTGTTTCTGCAGGGGGGAAGGAGTTTTCTTTTCATGAACCATACAGCCAGCCAAATGTAAGATATTTTGAGAATGAAGCAATTTGTTGAATACACATCTTTGTACTCTTCTCTCCCCCTCCTTTTCCTCTCTCTCCTTGCACAAAATTTGAAGGCATTCATGTTAAATGGCTCTTAAGAATTTCACACACAGTTTTATTTATGGTAAATTTATTATAATAAGGATGTTCTCTGTCATTGTCTGAGAGATTTATTTATTGTATCACACTTTTGAAACTGCTGATATTGATTGTTTCAAGAGTTTGCCTTAAAGGAAGAGGGGGAGAAAAACAACAACAAAAAAAGCCTCACGAATGAAAAGAAATGGCCATGTTGCTATCAATTATTTCATAATGAGATATGAGGAGAGAATTTTAAACATTATCTCTAGCAATACAGTTGAACAAACAATATATTTACTGGAAATTATACTCCGATGATGAATGGCTTGTTTTAAAATAGAGGCTCCTCTAATGGGGGCCTTTCAGAGAAGCAGTGACACACAGTCCAGCTCACAATTATTACTGCATTTTAATCGAAACTGAATTCCGTATTTCTGCCAGAGAGTGAGAAGAGTGAATCCCATTTGCAAATATCTCTGTCCTGATGATCTCTAAACAACAACAAATTCTATGCTGTCCAAAACTATTTCAGTGATAACTCCATTTGCCAGTAATTCATCTTTTTCCTCCTGCTACATCCCCCCCTTTAGCTTTCTTTCTCGGTGTCCAGGTACATATTCAACTGCAAAGATTCAAAAAAAGAGCTTTTCCCACCACCACCAAATGAGTGCACCCTTCCCCCGCCACCGCCTCATCTTATGTAGAATAGGGAATTGAATATTACTCACTGCAGTTTCTAGCTATGACAGACAGTAATTTACCATTTTATTGTGATTCAGTGCTTTGGACAGAGGCACACATTGCCTGTCATGCTGTGTTCATCACTGACTGTAGAGACAAGCATTGCTTGTCAAATAGTAGAGCCCTTATAATGAGGACACCTAGGTGTAACATAAAAGATTCACAGGCAAAAGGACTTCTTATGGAGGGCTTAAAGCTTCTAAAGCAGTATGAGCTAGTTAGATAACACACAAACTTTAGAAGTGCTACAGACAGATATTTCCCCCTTACATCTATTAGGCATACCAAAAACGTTATCAACAGAACAATATGTAAACCTTTGTGCAAAGCAGGCAGAGCAATCTATTTGCATTATCTCACCACCCCGTAGAAGGGATGAAAGAGAAGGGGGTGTGTGTGTGTGTGAGTGTGGGACATGCAAACAAAACCACACAACCTAACCAGGTGTGTGCAAGGGAAAGCAAAAACCTTCTACCTTTCACCGAAGCTGTTGGATGGTCACTAATGAGATTTCCAATGATTTTCATTTGTCTTCATTTCTACCAAGGTTGACTCTGCATGGCATTTTTTTCATAAAGCGAGAGGTAAGGTGGGCCAGCAGGTTACAGCACGCGCGTCACGCCGTAAGCAGCTGTCAGGGGGCAGAACATTGACACTTGAGATTGGATTAATCCTCCATCAAACCTAATTGGAAATAATGGACTGGATCCTCAGCTGGGGTAAATGGACACAAACCCAGTGTTTTTCAGTGAGGCTGTCCTCTTTCATGTCTGTCATGGAGCTGCACGACCCGTGTGTGTCTCTTGGCTTGTCATTGCCCACATGGCTCCCAAGCTTGGAGCCGGTCCCCTGAAGTGCATCCCTTTGGCATGTCAGCACCTTCTTGGTCAGGGTGGAAAAGGTCTGCACAAAACTTGACAGTGATGAGGCACCTGAACAGGTTGCCCAGACAAACTGCGGCTGCTCCATCCTTGGAAGTGTTCAAGGATGGGTTGGATGGGGCTTGAAGAAACCTGGGATAGTGGAAGGTGTCCCTGACCATGGCAGGTAGGTTGAAACAAGGTTTTTATGATCCGTTCGTACTGATGCCTTAGGAAAGACATCAGTACCCACAGCATTCTCTGATTCTAGGAATGTTTGCAGAGCATGTAGGTGATAACCTTGTCTCCTCTTCCAGGTGTGGTTCAGGCCCAGGGTTTGCTCAGAATTGCAGAAAGTTTTGTCAATAGAACAGAGCACAGACCACACAAGGGTCCTGAGAGCTGAGTGTAAAGCCAGAGCTATGCTTGTCTTCAGACACTTGGCCCTGGTGTGTGCTCAAAACCACCCCTGAAGAGCAGCCAGCACTTCACAGACCGGGGCTTTCAGTGGGTATAGTTGCCTCTTGCTTTTTATCCTTCCCTCCCACCCCACTCGAAGTGGACTTTGTCAGCTTCAGATTGTGAAGCACTCTTTGAGTTTACACTTCCAAGGGCGAGCAGAGCCATATCTGCATAAGGGGTTCTGTGTGAAGGCCATACACTTCTCTGTGTGGGAGAAGGCAGGGTGAGAGGTTCATGAGCCAACTTTTCCAGACAGGTTTTCCCCTGCTGCTGGGTGGAAGCTGCACCATGTGCTTTTATTTTTTTCTTATTTGCACAGTAATGTGAGCAGATAAGTTCATCAGTGCATTATAATATGCACATTTTCAGTCTTAGATGTTGTGTTACAGAAATCTGCCTCCACACACAGTTCAGCATCTCATTTTCAGGCAAGGTTATGTTTTCCTTTAAGGGTAGTTAGAAACACAACCAATTTTAGGTAGTAATACTAATTTAGGAAAGTGCATGTTCTAATAAAGGTAGTTTAAATGTATTTAGAGGCTGAGGAGTACTTGAACTTTAATACTGCCAGTTTCAGATAACATTTGAATATTAGTGAAGCTAAACTGATTGATTGAATTACTTCAGGGAAGGGTGAGACACAAATGCAACATTTTAGTTAGTCGTATTACATTTTAATTTAGCTTAAGGGAAATTGTTACTGCTTGAAGATTGGATATTAGAATGCCCAGGTAAATTTTTGCAAGATTTTGCTTTATCACTATGTGCATATGTCACATGCTGACATTCATTTTGTAATGCTCTTTCCCATCTTTTGTCCCACTTCTCCTAAAAAAGAAAACAATATGTGAAATTGAAAAATGGTGCTCACTGAGGGGTTTAGAGACATTTGAAATTTGGAATATATTTTAAAGGTCAATTTCAGCAGTAATTATGTTATAATGGTGAAGCTTTTAGAGAATGCGAAACGCAAGATTAATATGTTGCCAGATAAAAAGTGGCAGAAGACTCTATCTTGTGAGTGTGTGTGTGTGTGAGTACGTGTGTGCACATCACACGTGTTGAGGCTTGCAGGCCCCACCAACACAACAGGGCAGCTTTCCCAAGCACAAGGAACACCACCACACTTTGTACAGAGAGGAATTAGCGATTTAATTGGATAAAATGAAATATTCTGCTTTACAGTGCGTATGTATGTAAATCTCAGGTGGGTTTTTTAACTGCATGATCATCTATGCAGCTTTATATTTTGTCAGATGCTCTACTGGCTCATTATGTGCTCCTTGTTGCCTCATAACTTAATGTGCCTTAGTGTACTTGCTTAAAAAAAGAAACCTCTGAGTCATGACAATGCCAAACATCACATGAGTTTTCAATTCTACTAGAGTGAGTTGAGTAAGAAGTTTCAGATCCTCTGATGGAAAGTACTTCATAAAACATGGTGAGGACTTAGTCAATGTAGCCAACAAACTTATTTGTTACAAACTCCTCTTTGCTGGATGCAATCCTACCACCCCAGGAATGGCATTTTCCTGAAAACTCAGTCCTGGCTTTTTGCTGGTATGGATTGGCACTTTCATCCCAACAAGGTTTTTCAACCCTCTGGCTTCTTTTTGGAAATCCAAGCCTGACAGCACATTTCTGAGATGAGCTAAAGGGGTGGATCAAAGCCTGAACACAGAAGGGAGTGTTCATGCTGTCTAGCTGTAGCTATGTGAAGAAAATCCTGTGAAATTTAGTGGCCTCTTTTTATCTACTCATTGTATAGGAGAAGAATTCCTATTCCTTTTACTTTTTGCATTTAAAAGTCAGGAGAAGAGGTCTAAGCTGTTTTTTTTTTTTAGGACCAGTAAAGAAAAATTGGCAGGCAATGAATGTGTACCCAACCAGTTCTAGGTAGATGTCCAGGTTTTTGCTGCTCTCCTCTCACTGCATAGGGAGGCTAAGTGACAAGCTCAGGGTAGGCATCTAACACTTAGGCACTTAATCCTTAGATGAACCTCAATTGCATGCTTTTCACTCCATTTGCATTTAAATTAGGTGCCTAAAGACCCCAGGAAGATGGTAAACACCCATCTCTCCAGAGTGAATATGAAGGCAGAGCCCCCACAGCAAGGGCTCTGATTGCTGTGGAAACTGCAAGGCACCTGGCCACTGCAGCAAGGCAAAGGAAAACAATAAAACAGAACATGATGTATAATGAGAGAACTAGTCATTTCCCAAAGCCCATCATAAATAGTATATTTACAACATTAATTAAATGTCTGCAACTAAAATTATTTATAATAGAGATGTGAGAACTCAATAGACTATTAGTGAAGTCAACTTGTTTCATTCCAGAAGGACTGGACAAAGACTTATTACACTGTATATGGAAGTCTTAAAGAGTTGCTGGCTTAGAAAAGTTTCTTTCCAAGATGTCTTCATAAAAATAATGAATGTATTATAGAGCATAGCTTATGAGAGAAAGCCTAGTTTGTCTTGACTTCTCTCTGACATATTTCCTATATAAACAAGGAGAAAAAAATATGTACTTGTATCCTAATGAAATAATAGCATACAGTGTTAAAGAGAGCCCCAGAAAACCTACATACTGGTATATTTTGTCTTTGAGTTTCTCTACAGTGTGTAAAGCAAGGACCAACTGAAGGCCAACAGGTTGCTAACTTCTGGTCAACAATGCCTATGTCTCTGCCTGTGAATAAAACAGGACGTTTCCATCCACCCTGCCCTACAGTTTCCCACACTGATGAACCATTAGTACATCCCTTGACAGCTTTGGCTTGTGTCCAAGCTGACCACAGGTCCCTACATGAAGGCACACATCATTCCAAGGACCATTCCCAAAAGCCATGTGAATTAATTTCTTTCAGGTTTGTTTCCTTCCACCCTGCTCTGCCCTCCGCTGTGTTTCCACAGGCTCTGCATGCTAATGGGTGCTGATACATCCTCCTGCCACATATCAGGGCTTTAGCACATCCACTCATTTCCAGGCTTTGCAAACACTGCTCTGTCATGTGGGGTTTCTTTCCTGTGACTCCGAGCAGAACCCACACAAATTAAAAGACCTGTTTATTGTGAGTGTGGTCAGAATACATCAGCTGGCCATAGTGCTAAATAATGATCCCTGGACCTGTTTAATTTAGACATGAAGATATGCCTCTGCTGCTTTAAGGATGGAAGGGACAGTTTCCAGCAGCAGAAAATCCAAATGATCCATTTGATCATTGATATGCTTTTCTGTTCCTTCTCCAGCTGTGGTCTTGAGCTTGGAGGCTCAAGAGCCAGTTACTGAGAGCTGGTCAGGTCTTTTTCCCTTTTCATACACCAGCATTTACTCACTGGACCAGCTAACAAATTACATGGGAAAGAAAGAGGAGGTGTAATGCCTGTTATTATCACCTCTTGTTTTCATGATTTGCATACCCTTTTATGAGGCTGTGAACACCTACCAGCCAGCTAAAATTAAAAACATAGTGGGTAACTACCAAACTCCATTATTAATACATTTAATTTTGACTTTCCTCTTCTCCTCCCTCCTTTCTGTGTCTTCACTGAGGTGACTGTACCCAATTCTTGTTTCTTCATTGTTCTCAAAGTCATGCATTATGAAGATTTCTTTTCACTCAATACTCTGAAGGGTAAATAAATCAGGAGAAATCAAGTCCCTCCCTACTCCTCAAGGAACATCCTCCTGCAACTTCTGCTGGTCCTCTTCATTGCTATTGTCCGCTTATTAGGCATCGTAGCAAGGCAGTGTCCCTTTGTCATCTGCCTTCAGATTCCAAGACTGTTATGCATTAAAGGTCTGGAGCCACAGGGTGTGCCAAAAGCTGGGTCATATGTTTTGCTGTGATGTTTCCACTATTTCAGCTCTGTGTAGAAAGGGCAAATGGTCAATCATCTTCCTGAGAGTTAATGGAGCATTTCTGCAGCAAGAGGAAAAAGTGAAAAAGTTTAAAAAGAGTGGCTTATTATCTCAGTCAGCCAAAATTCACCTGGCCTGTCACCTGCCTAGAAGTCTTCATTTTCTTTTCTTTATTCTTCTAGATTTTTCTTCCTTTGCTTTCTTTCATTTTTTTAAACTTTCCTTTAATTCTGTTGCTTCAGTTTCAGACGCACACCTCTGTTCAGTTCTCCAATTATAATATTTTGAACTTTAACATTAAAACCAAGATACCTGCCTAACATATTTCCTGTATGTTTCTAGGCTCTTTGCAGACAGTAATTAACTGAATCTGACAACAACTCTGAAAGTTTAGGTGATTGGAGGCACAGAGTGCCTGAGTGTTCAGATGGTTAATTAGTAGCAGAGTGAGGAAGGGAGCCCGAGAGTCCTGACTCCTCATTCCTTGATTTGACCATCTGATGTTGTCTCACACAAAGCACAGGAAAATATGGATCACATTATCTCTGTCCCCATCCCTCTTCATCCTATTCTAATTACTTGTCCATATTTAATCAACTTTATCAATGCCAGATACCCCACCAATCTGCTCTGGGTAATGCTCCGTGATACTCTGATTACTCTGTAATATTCTGTCTTCTGGTCCTAACTTTCCCTTGAGATTTTCCCCCTCACCTGCTGTAGCACTGGGGTGGTTAGTAATGATATTGAAGGATCACCTTCAGCCACCTCAACCAGTGAGTCCAGCCAAAGAGCATAATACTTTTCCTTTCTCCATCAGCAGGGACATAGAATCATGTAATCATGGAATCACAGAAAAATTTGGGTAGAAAGGGACCTTTAAAAGTCTTCTAGTCCAACACCCCTGCAAAGACCAGGGAGATCTTCAGCTAGATCTGGTTGTTCAGACTCTAGTCCAACCTGACCTTGAACATTTCCTAGGAGGTGGCTTGCTGAGCGTTGCGGGACTTTTTCCTTGTGGTAAAAAGTAAAGATGCAATTTACAGCACATCTTGGCTGTTTTTTCCCCCAACATGTGTCCAAAGTTTACACCTTTCCTTAACCACTGCTAAGCAGTTTATTATTCATCCTGACAAGTTTAAACTTGTCTCTGACTTCAGGTAGGGACAATATGTTAAGACAAATAATATATACATCCCTTCTCCATCTACCCCACTCCTGACTTTTCTTTTGAGCTCTTGTACTCCCTTTTGTGTGCTTGGGAAGGACTGGGGCCCCAGACAGAGGGGTGGGTAGGTGGTGCTGCCATGATGGGAAGAGCACAGGTCCATGGGCTCAAGATTTTCTTCATGTCTCCACAAAGACACATTTCAAATTACCTTGCTCACAGTTGCAAAGGGAGCTGAGGCAGAGTTCGTGACTGTTTTCCTGCTACTGTTTCTCGAGGTGTCTCATTACTGGTGGGAACAACCTTCACCTGCCCTATTCAGGTATTTGGGTACAGCTGGGGGCAGCCAATCCTCACACATACAGAACCCACCTGTCTCAGTCTCTGCACTGTTTCTAGTGTTCATCATCCTGCCCCATGCTGCCACCTCCCTGACTAATTAATAAGTGAGTCATCTTCTCCTGTGGCCTCAAAATGCATTCAAGCTGTCAGTGGGACATTTATTTATTTATTTTGTTGTGGTTAAAGGCCTACTCTCCTAAACAAGGAAAGGATAAATAAAATCAACTCAGACAAGGTTATTTCACATTCCTAATTTCCAACATTTTTTTTTTTTTTTGCTAAGGTCCCATGATGCTTGTTCATGTTTTTCCCCTTTCCCTCTCCCAACTGCTAACAAAAAAACAAAATACATTTTCGAATCAAGATAAAGCCATCAAAGAACTAACTAAACATGATTAGAAAGGACCTCTCCTTAATAGGAAAAAAATCATGATTTAGACCTGGCTGCTTTCCAAATATCCCTGTGCAATCAACCAAAGAAACACATTTTAGAAAACAGAATTGTAAAAGTAACTTTGAAGAATCGGTTGCCATGGAAACAGATCTGTAAATACTTAACTGCAAACATTAAGTGACACAGTGATATTCCAGAGCTCAGGATGCTTTAAAAGGATGGCAAATTTCACCCAGCTCTTTAAATAATCAACTCGGCTGTGCTTTGATTTTTCTTCTTTTTTTTCCTTCTCCTTTCTTTTTTTCACACTATTCAGTGCAATCGCATCCCTGTTCTCAGGCATGTGTGATAATGGAAATGCCAGAACTATTTTATAAAAGAGAGTCCTGATCTTTTATAACATGGAAGCAGAGAGGGAGGATGCAGCACCAAATACAGAGTCAGAGCAACCTGTGGAGTCTGAAAATATAGCTCAAATTCATTCTGTTTCCCTATAACTGCAGGGTCACAAGAAAGCGTGATTGATTGTGGCTTTTCACTGCAAGAAAAACCACAAACGACCAGCAATTTCTTGTCATCTGCCAGGAAAGAATCAGATGCAAGGAAATAAAAGGGTTATGGGCAATTTTAATTTAAACAAGTGGGCACATTTATGTTCTGCCCTAGCCTTAAATCTTGGTTCAGAGTTAACTCACTCCTAGGTTTCCCAGTATATTTCAAGACCCAACTCCTGTTGAATTCAGTGGAGTAAGAGTTCCCTGACCCCTTGGGGAGTCAGGGCCCCTCTTCTTCCTTGTCATGGATCATCCATGCCTCACATACTTATCTGGTCCAGGTGACTTCATCTGAAATCTCAGGTGTTTGAGGGCCAAAACCTCTCTTCCCTGCTAAGATCAGGAGAGCCAACAGGATTGATGTTTCCTCCTGGGAGAACAGTGAGGGGCAGCTGCTGATGGACCTTTTCCTGGCTGCAGGCACTGATTATGGAAGACTTTTGCAAGCTTGCTTTCCCAAGATTTTGGATGGTTGAATTTTCAGATGTGCTTCAAAAAGGCTCTCCCCAACCTCAGGGGAGGTGAGGTGGGTCATCAGCACCACACTGTGAAGGAAATCTTTAAGGATGACCATGACCCAGTACATGATGATAGGGTGAACAGTGGTTATGCACCTAGTCCCATCTGATGCCTGTTAATGGCTTTGCTCATCTGTTTAAAGTTTTGACAATATAGGTTTTGCTGCAGTTTTAAATCCTAACATAGGCAGGTTAATTTAACTTGTAGAAATCTTTTGGGCAAGGTGATTCCTCTTTGGCTTCTGACAGACTATGCTCAGAGCCTCCCTATACTGCTAAAATAGCATATGGCTTTTCCAGAGTAAGGGACTAGGAGAGAGTAGAGGATATTTTCCCACTACAACTCTGCTGTTAGCAAGCATTCGGATTTGAACCAGAGATCCTCACTACTGAGCAACAGCCTGTGAGTATCTGCAAACATGGGTTTAGCTGTTGCTTTAGGAGGACCTTTAATAACCTGCTTGTTTTCATCGTTCTGGTTGGGTTTGAGGTTTTCTCTTCCCCGTAGGCAGGCTGTGTTATCCTACTGAAAGCTGAGCGGTATTATCCTTTAAGCTGATTTTTCTGCCCAGCTTAGAAAAAGAAGGGACAGGCAGAGGAAGGAAAAAACATAGAGGCCAAGGATGCAAGAAAAAAATATGAGGGGACAGAGAAAAGCAGTTTGAAAGGAGCCCTGATCTCCAAAGTGATCACCTTTTCCTTACACATTTTATTTTCTGGAAGTCTGTACAACTGTAAGAAATTTGTCTATTCCCTGTGTAGTCTGGGGGTTACTAAAATGGGCAGTGAAACACAGATAGAGGGATAAAGCTAGATATAGATAAGTTGGCAATCAATTTATATATATAGACGTGTATATATATATATATATATTTTTTTTTTTTTTTTTTAAGAGGTCTCTTTATCTCCTATAGCTGAAAAGTTCCCACCTGGATCTCTCCTCTGCACAGCTTGCCTATCTCTGTATCTCACATACATGCCATCTGTCTGGGAACCTCTGAGAGAAACCTGTGTGATCTTTGTGGAAGGAAAGTGAGGAAAAGCACATTTTCCTTTGCCTTTCTCCACTCCCTCCTGCTCCCTCCTCTGGATGCATGCTTCAAGGAAATGTGTGCATGTCAGGCAGAACTCAGCCCAGGGCAGGGAGAGGAGAGGTGGCTCTCATTTGCAAAATCTGCAGTGTTTTCATCCTTGGCATGGTGGTGATGGGGTGGGGGAGAGGAAGGGGGTATGGCATGTCACTTCACTTTATCACTGCCTGGGCTCTCGCCTTGTCATTCGGCACTTGCCATGAATCTAAAGAGAGTTTGGCCTTAATAACTTCACACAAGTACTGCATTGCCAGTGACTTTAGAGACGGGTGACAGCAAGCAAGGAATTATAATGAATTGCTGCAAATGCCTTCTTCACACAAATTACAGTTATTTTACTCTGAGCCTGCAAGCCTTCCAACACCAGGATTTTGGTTCAGAAGATAGGGTAGGGTGTTTTTGTGTCTAGGGAGAGAGATACACATTTTACCATCACGCTTGGACCCCTTCGCCCCTTTCTTCCCATACTGCCTCTCTGGGGATTTTTAGCTGTTGGTTTGTTTCAGATTTTTTTTTTTTCTCTCATGCAGTCAGAAAACTGATTTTCCCACTAAAAGCAGTACAGTGCTTACATACCACCCTGTACTTTAACAGAGAATGGAAAGAAGTTTGGCCCTTGTGGTGACTGCAACAATTTAATTGGGGATTAACATCTTTCCTTGCCACCACAGCTGTCTAGATTGGACTGTGAAGGTCCCCTTCTCCACTGAGGACCATGTCACCCTGGCTGTTTGCCCATCCTGATAGGTGTGCCCTGCTGAGGATGCTCTCAAACAACATTCTTTCCTTCATTAAGGCTGCTGTTTTGGTCTCAGTAAGGCGAGCTACTGTCCCTGCATGCTTTGCTTGGCTGTTTGGCACCCAAAGTGCCCATGACTGGTTCAAGTTGACTGTCACTGTTGCCCATAAATACATTTAGCTTTGTTAGGCTGTGATGCATTTGGGTTCTGACTGTTGAAGGAAAGAGGGTAAATAGCACCTTAATACAGTATGACTTCTTTTAGACTGGTGTTAATGGCGAATAAATGGCCAGAACATGGCTCATAACCATTATTCATTTCCCCATCAGTCTCCATCCTTTCCTTTTACAGATAGTTTTAGCAGTAGTGAAGTGATACAGTCGTTGGCGTTTCTAAGAAGAAATTGTCTGCACACACAGGTAAATTGCCCTAAAATCTCCTGGGTGCTAACACAAACCCTCCATCTTTAATGCTCATCCTGGAGACATCTTTGCTAGAGTTCAGACCACAGCTATCCCTGGGCTGAAGAGAGAAGACTGTCTTCTTTTGTCACCCTCTGTGCTGAACAGATGACTGGAGGGGGCACTGTCCTCTCTGTGCATGGGTTCAGGTGATTTCAGTGATGGTCTGCAGAGAGCAGAGGATACATGCCACACAGAATCAAGAACAGCCTCCCTTAAGGTGCGAAAAGAGAACTGTCAGGCAGTCACTTTGTGCAACTCTGCAAAGGTCACTTCTGTTCTGCAAGAGCATCTTCCAAAATCACTAGAGTAAATGGGAAGATTTATTCTCCCTGCCCTGCTTTTTGTTACAGACTGGGAACACAAGCTAGTTTCCCACACGAATCAGAAATGTAACTCTAAGTGCACTTTAACCTCATCAACTTTAGATATTTAAAAGACTCTCTAAAAAGTTTTGATTGAGACTGCAGGTCAGCTGAACTCTGTACAGTTCAGGCAGCTTTTCACTCTTTCTCAGCATAATCATCCATACAACGAGGCCTTGCTTCAGCTGTTCCGCTCCTAGATTGGTTTTAAAACACATTATTTGTGCTATTGCCCATGTTACTTGTTTAGTTAGCAGCTGTCATATGTCAGGATCAACTGAGCGATGATAATGCGTGGCAGAAATATTTCAATTATACATGGAGCTATTCTTAAGCTTTTAGAAGAAAGGGATGTCTGTCATCCAAGCCTGTGTTATCCTGGAGGTGCCCACCTGCTGCTGCTGCATCTCAGGTGAATTCAGGACAGGTATTTGATCTTCTGTTTTCATTGGAAATGGGTTATATTTTGTGAGGGGTGTTGTGGGGGCAGAGAAAGTGCAGCTACAAAGTGCTCTGAGAAACAGGGTACTGAAGACCAATATTATTACAGAGTGAGATATTTCAGTGAAGGCTCTGGGAGCAACATGCTTGCCTTTTCCCTAATCCAGTGTGTCTTTGAGTCACCACTGACTTGTTTACTGGCAGGGAGAGTCTGTTGCTGATGGATCTGTGGTGTCAATACAGTTAAAGGGACACTGCCAACATGCTCTAACTCCTCAGGAACAAAATGTGAATTACAAGTAGTTTCAGGTGCTATGTTTGCCCTTGAGTATCCTTTGCTGATTTCTGTTGTCTCACAAACATGTTTTGAAATGCCTTTCCTTCCCATGTTGCAATGTGAAAGCCCAATGACAGACTGTCAGTTGCCAAGGGAGTGATGCAAAGTCCATCCCTGGTGGAAGGGTGATAGTTTCACTTTGTCTCCCTGTAAGAAAAAGTGTGTGATGATGGTACCCTGCATCATGCACCTTGTCAATAAATTTATCAATTAAGTTTCAAGGCTAGGAAGACATCCCCAGGTAGCATCAGCACCTGCTTTTATGGAGTGTTTCCACACATCCACTGCTGGCCTTTGTCAAAGATAGAACAAGCTGCCTGGATCCACAGGCTCTCCCTGCGCAGCCATTTACAGGTTATAAAGTATGGCATGTTTATTTCTTCACAGTTATGTCAAAAACAGAGACGTGTTCTTTAGTGCTCAGATCACAATTTAATTGGGCAGGGTTAGCAGCTAAGAAAATCTATATTTAACTTGGTGATGACTAAATATTACTGATGCCATCTCACAGGAATCCAGTATTGCAGTTACTTTTGTCCATGGCTCTAAAATCAGGAAAGAACCTGCGATAGCCTTTTACTAGTGTAATCATACTGGATGGAAGTGTGGCCACTTGGTCTGAAGTTATCCAGCTTCCAAAGCTTATGAGTTGCCATCCATCTTTTAGGCTCCTTGTGGTTTCTTCTGCCTGCATGGGTGGCAGACCTAAGGACACGTATTTGATGAGTTACATCAGGCCAACTGAAAGAGGACAATTAATTATATATAGCACAAAAATCTCTAATATAGGAGCTGTGCATTAAACACTGTGGTGTTAATATTTCCATATGAGGTGTGAGCACCAAGTTTTAACATTAGTTTTATGTATAAGAATAGAAAATAGATTTTCTGCAACTGGGCATTAATCCCAGAATCTTTCTGAAACCTAGGCTGAGTCTGAAACTTTTTGAAACAGAGTTAAAGCATCAAAAACATCAAAGACATTTGAAGTAGCAGTATCTAAGATCAGCACTTTATTTCATGTGCCTGAAGCTTTTGTGATCCTTTAGCTGGTGCCATGCACCTGCATAACGTTTAACCACGGCCTTACTTAAAATAGTTAAACCAAACACTCCTTTAAGAGGGCAACAGATTCCACCTTATTTTAAAACTTCCTGAGTGAACTAAGTAAAAGTGGAAATGTCCTCGCAGCCTTCTGCCTTTCTCTAACAAAATGAACCCAAATAGGAAAGCTGACTTAAGCAATCACAGTTTTGTCAACATTTGGTTTTGTTCTGGACTGAAATGAAAAGGCAGAATATCAAAACCCCTCTTGGCACCAGGAGTTCTGGAAACACAGAAACTTTTTTAGTCTGACATCTTTGATTGAAGAAAAACATTTAGACTTTCCTCAAATTGAAATTCAATTTCCAAGCGGACGGACCTGAGCTGTCGCGGAGCCTCAGGCAAATGCTGTGGATGGGGGGCACCGTGGGATTTGTAGCCTGGCAGGGGAGCCCAGCCCTGTGAAGGATGGGGATGTAAGACAGCTAAACTATTGCTCTCACAAGAACTGGCTTTCAGCAATATTATTTGAATTGTGGAAAGATCCCACTTTCATCAGAAGTCCTTCAATTACCTTTTTTCAAACAACAGATAATTATCCCTATTTAAAGGAGAAAATGATCTGTGGGTTTAGCAGAGAAAAGAGGACATTTGACCTAAAACACATTCTTGAAAGGTAGAATTAATGTTCTGTGCATTAATTTTGAAGGGTGAGGAAAAAAAACCACAAAGGAATCCAAAACAAAAGCACATCCCTCTCCTCTCCCCCCACCAACACACACAAATAGTTTATTTGATGTGATGTTTGTGATGTCAGTGAGTTTGACCAGTGTTCTTCATTAAGAATCTACTAGTCTACTGGATTTTGAGACATTTATGGCAGGGATCACGACTTATTTTCTGTTGCATAATTTATGATTATTACTAATTAAATGCAATAATAGTAATGAATGCAGTCCTCAGGCTTGAGCAAACTCAGTGACTTGAGCAATTCAGGTTGCTTTTTTAAGTAGGATTTTCTCAAAAGCAAAAATGAAACAAAACAAAACAAAACACACAAAAAAAAAAGAAATTATGAATATTCTTTACAAAGTAAGAGGCTTCAGAGCTGTAGATGTACATCATGCACAGTTACATGTTCTGAATGCATTAGTTCAGGAGAGGGGAAAGAGTTGTATGTCATGTCTGTGAGGCTCCTGATTCTAGCAAAAGAGCAGTAGTTGCAAGTAAATTACAGCAGCTCTCTCATTTCTTCATAGAGAAATGTTCTCTATGTCTCTTTTAATTCTTTCCCTATTTCTTTTTCATTTGCTATTTCCAATGTGTGGAAATGGTGAAAATACCTGACATGGTGACTTTTATCTGTGCATTCTCCTCTTCTACCTTCTCCTTGAGTCAGCCAGGATTACAACACCACATATCCAGGTTGATGGTGATGGTGGTGCTAGTGTTGATAGGAAATTTTGTGAGAAGGAAGAAAGATGGTGAAATATTTCATTTAGTGAACTCTACCTCATTCCTCTAGTACCTTGGAAAAGGAGAGGGGAAAAAAAAAAGAAGACTGTATTAAGAGGTTTTGAGGAAATAGGAAGAGAAATGACAAAGAGCTGGGTGGAATGGAAAACATTTTTAAGAACAGATGTGTTCTTAATACAGATTTTTGAAAGACACTGAGAGATGTACTGGGTGTTTTGAGAGAGACAGATGCATAAAATCAGCTTTGTCTCCATCTTCTTCCCCCACTGTTCTGCTGAAGTCCCATCATCAGCAGGAGGAAAGGAGAAAGATGAGCCTGTTGTGTGAAGGGCAGAGCAGGGGTGCTCAGTCCTTTGTGTGAATCAGGCAGAGGAAATGCTAGGTCAGCTTAGCTTTGAATGAGGAAGAGAGAAGCCAAGAGGCAGAGAGAGGAGGAGAGACAATCTTGGAGGTTTTGTTAATTTAAAAGTGCACAGCAGACCCTGTAGTTGATGTCACCAATATGAATTTCAGGCCTTTTCTTCTCAGAGAGCATCAGGGAAGCAAGCAAGAAAGGTAGAGGTGACCTTCAGCCTTTCCCTCCCTAAAGGGCAGAGTGAAAGGGCTGTCAGATGCAAAGCGGTCAGAGGAGCTCTGGCTGTTACCACCCACCACTGGGAGAAAGGCTCATCTCTACTTGTGTTTTCAACAACACAAAGAGATCTTGGTGGAAAGAAAACTTACTACTTATCTTGCTGTAATGGATTTTAAATGCCTTTATTTACCAGCATTGCAATATCTTTCTACTGGTATCAAGACATCACCAGCTAAAGACAAAGGAATTTTTCAACGGGTGTTGTGTGGGGTCAGGAAATAATTTTCCTACTCTCTCTGTGTAGTTTTACATAATTGGCCCTGTGAATTATGAGGGTGAAATGGGGAGAACACCATCTTCCAAGGCAGTAAGCACCACCTGGCAGAAGACAAAGACCAACACTATCAAGTCCAGTGCAGCAAATTCTGTTGTCTCTTTTAATATCCACAGTATTTCACCTGGAGAGACATTCACCAAAACCCAAAATGTTTAATGCTAAAGTAGGTAAGTCTACTGCTCTTTGCATGGTTTATCTCAGCCTTGGCTAGAATGAAATCTGAGCAGTGGTGTAAATCCAAATTCCTTTTCTTCAGAACACTTACTGACAAATTGGACAAGAAATTAACTGTACAGACAAGTTTTATTTCTAGACACCTTTATATGCTGAAGTGCTGTGAAACATACCGAGCTGTCCAGTTCCTTGTCCCCCCCATCAAACTCTGTTTTCCAAAGTTACTTCAACTAGGTTCAGTTTATTGAAGAATAGTTGGGGTTGGAAATGATCTCTGGAATTCATCTAGGTCAGCACCAGGAGGGGTAGGAGGTATTTTTGATTTATGAGATAAACTACCAGAACAAAGAGGAGCCAGCTACACTCTGCTGCTTTTATTTGTGGTTAGTAAAGAGCAGGTTTCTTTGTCATTTATCTCACACTTCATTTAAAAAAGTAAAGCACTGGCTTTACCAAAAAGTTTCTCGCTCTGGTTGAACATGGGACCCTAAAAGTCAGTGGCAGACAGCAGTGGAATGATTGCTTCAGATACTGAAGTACATCATTTTTCAAACAAAGGGTAGAGAGCTCAAGGAGAAAGTTTAGGTATGGTGTGCAGGATCTCTTATCTGATTGCTCAGTGTTCATTTGGCTTTGGCTGAGGTACAAGAAGATGCACATTTTAGTAGATAGTAAAATCTGCTCCCAGAGATGATGACCCCAGCTTCCCAAAACCTTTCCCTCTTTTAGGAATGCAGCTAGGTCCTTCACTGGAGACAGCTGTTACCACAACCACGTCTACTTGTATGATCGTTCCCAAACCTACCTGTGGGGCTCAAAGACATCCTGGACATCCTTTGTCTTCCTCAGCAGTCTGGTGGTGTCCCCTAGACTTCCTTCCATTAAGCTTTTGTCTTTGACACCCTTGGGATCCTAAAAAGACCCTGAAACCAATTCTATGCTTCCCCATCAGGCATAAGATTTCCCTAACTATGGTACAATCATCAAGAGGAAATTACAAAAATCCTGGCATTTCACAGGAAAAAGCTCGAAAGCATTTAATGGTTTCACAACTGTGCCAACATACAAATGTTCAAAAGTGATGACTAAAACCCCTAAAAAATCATAACACTGATCAGGTTAAAAACATATTTTTTTTTTTTCCTTAGTGGTTATATTTGTGGCTTCTTATCATTTCTGTTGTAGTTTTCAAATCTTCAGGGCTCAGGACTTGATTCATATTTTCAAGCTTTTGTTGTTCACAGCAATTCATGTCTGGAAAGGTATTTATTTTTTAACTGAAAACCTGTGATTTGTACACATAACTGCAGAATTCTGAGAGGAGTCATGGATCAACGCAAAATATTCTGACACTCAAAGCAGTTGCTGGAGTTGGTAATATGGATTCATTACCACTCTTGTAGTAGCTTCTTTGAAACTAGTATGTATGGTTTTAAGGACATTGGAAATTCAAGCAGAAAAAAAAGTCTTGATAAAAGAAGCCAGCAGCAAATAGCTGGTCTGATATGACAAAGATGGTTCTTAAACTGTGTAAGGGTTTGTGGGAAATTATTTTTCATGAGGTGTGTGCTAGTGATCTCTTTGATGCTTTCATCCCTGAGGAGAATATGTACATCTTCTAAAGTGTTCCTGGAGATATTCCCTGTGAATTCATGCAAGAATTCACAAAGTTTAGCATCAATTTTCTTTAGCTCTAAGCAACCACTTAGATGTATTTCTCTTGCATTCTAACTACGAAAGGCAGTGGCCACTCAGTGAACCTGGAAGGTGGAGGTCTTGGATATATATTTTTTTTTACCTTTTACTGCAAAAGTGAAGGGTTTCCTCGTGTAAAAGGGTCCAGAGAAGCTGAGGAAGATAAGACAAAACCTGAGCAATGTGCAGTAAAGATGCGCCTGAGAGGACCCAGTGGTTTAAGAAAGACCCTTTGAATGATCAATTCCCTTATGTTGTTCATTGATTTTCTCCTGGTTTTCCCTTATCTTTCCTTTCCTGTTGATATCTCTTTAATTGATTCCTGATTACAGATTACACCAGTTACAAACTGTTATTTGTCAAACAATGGAGCCAGGCTTCTCTCTGCAGCTCAGGAAAACTCATGAAGATTTTGATAGTTTTAGAAGGTTCAAACTCAACAAACTGTAGAGAACCTAAGATGATCTGGTGGTAATTAGAAAGGAAGGAATCTGTATAGACTCTTTTTCAAGCAACTACCTTGTTTACACTCCCAGGCCTTTATAGTGCTAGGAAATCCTGTATCCTGCAAGAATTACAATGCAGTAGAATCTGCAACTGAGTTCAGAATGTGCTTCTCAGACTCATTATCAACTTCAGCTCTGTTTGCAATGCTTAGCATATAAATTATTTAAATTAAACTAACTACATAAATTATTCAAGTTCCTTTCCCCCCCCTTATCTTTAACAGACACTGCAGAAGTTCAGTGCTAGTGGTGGCACACTTCACTGCCAATCAGATAGGAGTGTTAAAGGCATCTCACAACATTGGCAGTGCCTAAATGACCATGAGACTCTTAGGAGGCAGCTACCAAAAGCTGAATGACAGAGACCCTGGAACAACCCACCCACCACCAGTGATGGGCAGAATTCTGCTCACCAGTGTAAACAAGGAGGGAGTTATGAAGGGAATCACAGGAGGGATGGTTGTTTTGGAATAGGTACATCCTAGTCCTTTTAAATTCTTTCTGCTTTGCCTTTGGGTGTGTCCAGGCCCTTTTGCTCCTGCTGTGGGGAACCTGAGGATATCAACAGCCATGCTGTGAGCAAACCTAGCTCAGTGTTAAGGGCTTTCACCCTTATGAGACATTATCTTGACCTGGATCCCTTATCCCTGGTGAAGTTCTTAAAAGCATCAAAGTCTTGTGGTCTTGATCTCTTTGGTCACCTCCTTTCCTGTCATCTGCTGTATCACCTTCATGGCCAAGGCCACAGTGGCTAGCAGCAAGCTCTGACTTGCAGGCGTGGGCAAGCTGATGTTTCTTTTGGGCCTCAGCCAGGCCTCTCTTTAGGTGTTTCATGTAGACAGATACAGCTCCCAGCTCCAGGAGGGCAATAAACTATAGACACTACTTTAGAGGGAGGGCTATCAAGGGCTAGTTTGTAGGCAGCCATCAGGGAGAGGCAGCAATAAAGTGTAATTATAATAGGAAACAAGAACAGAGCCCTTACTTTCAGTGGACTCTGTCTGAATTGCTTGTTAAACAAAGGTCTTTTCTTTCCTGTTCTGTTCTTGCTATTTTCTTAATTCCACATTTCAAACATGATTTAAGAAAGCAGCCTCCACCATGTACCCTGATTTTGCTCTGATTGATTTGTAAATCTGCAAGGACATGGTTGAGTTAGATTTTTGAGTATGTCCAGACATTGTGATACATCACAGCTGTGGGGTTTGTGGGGGCCATATTTCAGCTGTAGGGAAACAAATAAATTCTTTTGCTCATCATAGTCTCCATGGACCATCCATGGGATGGTTCAATACAGGCCTAAATAATAGAAGACAAAATCCAAGATATTGATGACTACCTGTTTAGTCTTGAGTTAGAGTAGCTATCAAGGACTGATATCAATCCAGGCTGGCGGGAGGAGTAAGACAGACAAACTTATAATAAATATATAAATCATTTGAAGGATGTAAGGATGGGCATGGCACAATCCTTGTTGAAGGGAGAGGGCAGTACAGATCATACAGGAGGGGGACATGATGCAAAGAGCTGTCTGCTGAGTCATGTGGTGAAGTATCAGAGCAGCATCCCCTTCTTTGCATGGCATGAGCAGCCTTACAGACCAGGCAGCAAAGCCACAGAGGAAGGGTATGATCTTTTTGCCACATCAGAGAATTTGAACCTGCTAGAGAAGCAGGCTCAAGGCTCGAATGATGTGAGTGTGGTGGAGAACACACTGCCATCCTTGTGACTTCGACAGCGGCTCTCACGATACTCAGCACTTCCCAATTACCCACAGCTCTCACAAGTATTTGTGCACATAACAGCCTGTTTTTCTTTTATTTTAAAAATAGTAAAAGATTACATCTTGGTCACAAGTTCTGGAGAACTGATGTCAAACCTGAACCCTAGAGCCCAGAAAGCAAAAAGAAAACAAAATTACTGAGAGAAATCATTGAAAAACAAAGCAGAACAAGAACCGTTTTAATCCATCCTCATGATTCAGGGCAAGCAAGGAGAACATACTCTCCTATCTCATTTTTCAGCAGTTTGAGGTTGCTGAAATACAAGCAGGTGAGAGATATGTTGTATTCATTAAAGATGGATGTGGCACGCTTCTTTCTTTTTAGGCCACCAAGAGATGACATTCTGTGTGTGGCGACAGCTAAGAGGATAAGATGGTGTTTCTATTGGTTTTGTGCTTGCCTGTATTGGAGTAGAAAGACGTAATCACCCTGGAGATACTGTATTTACTTGCCTTTACTTATTTACTTTGTTTCTTTTATTTCACTTTAGAGGACTAGGCTGGAATTGACATTTCTTTCTCTTCAGCAGCAGCCTCCTCTCTCAATGCGGAGTCTCTGGGCACTGAGTTAAGCCAGACAGTGGAATGGACCTGCTGTAAATAGTGTTGATAAATTGGGTAGATAACACAGCATGGCCTGGTTTACCCCAGTGCACAGAGTAATAAAAAGGAGCTTCCGCCTCGGAAAGGTCATGGTATTGACGAGGGGAATGATTGTGGGAATGGGAGTTGTGAGACGCCTGTCGCTACAGTCGCTTTTCCACAGGAGATGCTGGAGGCCTTTTCCTCACTGCCCTCACCCCCGAGGGCATTTGATTTAGTGGTACTGGGAAGTCTGTGAAGGTGAGGATCCCTGGTGCCAAAGAGACCTGAGCTGCAAGGCTCCCCAAAAGTCTCATGATCCAGCTAATCCTAAAATGATCAACTATGCAGGGACTTTTCCAACTTGACCAAAAGGGCGTAGATCCCACAGGGTTGGCCCAGATGTCTTTAAATGCTTTGTCACCACATCCTGTGGAGCCACAAGGTCTTAATGAGAGACAAATCAGCCACAAGTGCAGTGGTTTCATATGATAATTACAAAAATGGTCCTTCTTTTTATCCTGTGCTTACATTTCTTGGTTCACACACAGGAGAGAAGTGTAATAGCCAACAGAGGACCGACCTAAGAGACATCACTGAAACAAAGTTTTGGAGGCACTAGAACACTTGTGGGTCACAGACACTGAGCAGAATTTGGGTCAGGTGTGCCTGGCATTATGGAGATCAGCCAAAGAAACAGCTCAAATGGATAATTAGAACTCTGAGATCAGTCTGAGGAAACTTACACCCAAAAAATCTGGTCCTCAAAATATCTGCCTTCCTCTTGGAGCAGTCAAAGCAAATGTTGTGTTTTCAAAGGCACCAAATCAGAGATGATAGAACAGAGAGTGCAGTGGGATTGACATGCATCCACAAATAACAGCAAATTGAATAATCTCTAAGGTCTTGTCTAGACTTGCAGTCCTCTTCATGTCACAGCACTTTTAAATAGCTTTCCAATTAAGGTACACAATATCAGGACTGGAAATTCAGGTCTAACAAGGTCTCATTAAAAAGCAAGGCATACAGCCCACCAGCTGAATTCCATGGACCATGCCAATTGGCACTAGGATGTGATATGATTATATAATAGCAGCCATTCCATGTCACATCGAAGGTCCTTGTAGTCCAACAACCTTCCCCGACACTGGCCAGCAAAGCACACTTAAAAATCAAAATTGAGAGCAGAGTGCTTGTTACAATGATTTTTGCCAGTTACTCTTCCTCCAGAGGAAGAGTTTTGCATTTTGGAGCTTATGGGATTCCTAAATCAAACTTGTACATGAAGCACTTTGTACATCAATGAGAAAGTATCCATGAAGTGAAGGCATTGCTGCATCATGGGGAAAAACATTTGTTCTCCCCAAAGAAGTAAAAAGTATGACAAAGTATTGATTCTATCATTTTATTTCAAGAGTGGTGCCCATAATATATTAGGAAAGGGAGTGTTTCCACAGTACAGTGAGTTTCTTGGCTCTATCATGCATCTTGCTGTCCTAACAGTATTATAACAGATGATACTGAATGGGAGGAGCAATGGTTTTGGCCACTTTCTCTGTCTTTTGACTATTTACTTACTACAATATTGGCTTAATGGTAATTTCCAACAGCACTCATGGCCTACTCCCAGCTAAACGTTGAACTCTTGTGAGTTTTTTATAAATGAGAATGAGGTTTTGGGGACATTCTTATTTTGCATTAAGAATTGGCCCACCACAAGGACTAGAGTTTGATGCATCATCAATTTGTGTCACTTACTACCATTCCAAATTCAAAGTGACAAGGGTTTGGAACCCTCGCTAGATGCGGAACTGTGGCAAAAGGCCCAAGTTTGGCGGGAGTGGGAAACTAATGCCTTGAGAAGGGGACAGTAAACTGGCTCAGGGGAAGCTTAGGCCAAGCCCAAAGGATGCCCTGTGCAAAGGCAATCTAATGATTTAATACCCCCTGTTCCTGGAGAGCGCAGTCATGAAGCCCAGAATGGCAATCCTTGCTTTGGCCACACAACAGAGTCTTACGGGGAGCCAAGATCAGCTCATTAGACTGCAAGATTTGTGCTCCTTGCAAGAAGCTGGTCGCCATCCAGTTTTGACAATCTCAGCCAACCTGTGCCATCTGTCTGGGACAGCTCCCCAAACACACAGCAAAGCCCTTCTCAGAGCTCCAGCCACAGAGAGGGAATATTTCAGAGGGCTGGAAACAGTGGTCACTGTCAAGTGCAGTAGCTTTTGGCCCCAGTGGCCACTTTGTCACAGATGTTGCTGAGGTCTGTTGTAATTTCCAGGCACTTCTGGAAGGCACAAAATTATTCAGTCATCACAAAATTAGAGCAGAAGTGGAAAATTAAAACTGGTAAGCACCCACCTAATGATCAATATTCTCCCTCTCCCCTACTCTGACTGCAAACCTCCCTCTCGATTGGCAGAATGACCTGGACTTGTGAAGTTAGTTTGGGTTAGTCTTGCAGGAGGCTCTGGTCTGTGAGTGATGAGGGGAAGTGAGATCATAGGGCCCTCAGCAGCTCACCCTCACCTTCGCCTCGTCCATGGGCACGTATGGGCTAATGCATTCGGCTCCTCTTGCTAAGCAAGTCGGGGTTATAAACATGATTTTCATAATTGGGTTTTAACATACATAGAAACCATCCAGCAGTGATGATAGCTTTGCACTAGAAGAGCCTTAAGACAGAGAGCAGCTTCTCTGAAGTGTTAAGAATCCCAGCATATTTATCTTAATAAGTTTTATTACAGCCTGCCAGTTTAAACCTAATGACTAATTTATCGTATAAAATACCAGCAATATATTTTTTGGTTTTGCTAATTAATTATCTCAAACAAAGGTGATATTTATAAAACTGTCCAGAAATGCTATGTGCATTAAAATTGCCTTGCAGCAGGAGATGAAATTATTACTAATATGGGATCAAATTATTACTGTATTGACTTAGTTATTTTATTACCTCATAATGGATTTCTTCATTATTTTCCCCGGGATTGTAGCATTCATGATTGCATTAAAGTCTGTTAATCTATGCAAATATCATTAGGAGCTACTAATAACCATGGCAACTTTCTTCAATTTCAAGGAATGTGGTAAGTACTCCCAACACATTGTTACGTTCTGTTAGTGTGATGGGATTAACTCAGCCCCCAAGTCCTTAGGACAGTGGGTGGGCAGCAGATCCCTGTGAGCCTTTCTTTCTTTACAGATAGATGAAGTGGAAGGTGGGAATTTGTTCTTCTGCTTAAGAGGTGGCACAATTTTCATCTCCACCACTCTAACCCTGCCTGATATCAACCAAGTCACCTGTTAGTTTGGAAAAGGGCCATGTCATATAAATTTCCTCTATTTCCTGCTGTCTATGCTCAAAACCAATAGCCTGCCCCATGGCCCCACGTTTTAAAACTGCAGTGGGAATCAGATATTTTCTAATGGTCAGGTCATGGCTTTTCTACATGCAGGACGGGGCAGAAGCAAATAAGGAAAGTGAATTTTCAACACTGGGCACAGCTTTCGAGTGTCTCTTGTGTGATCTGATGCCTTTACACTGATGTTTCAGAGGTGCTCAATGAACCATTTTCTAGAGGACTGAGATTGCTGCAGAGCTTTGAGTGTGTGTGTCAGTGTTTGTATCGACCACTTCAAAAAAATGCAGAGAAATATTAAGCCTTGAATGTTTCCCTTTTCAACACCTCTGAAAACTGAAAGATGCATTCATGAGTAGAATGATAGGTAAGGGAAAATACACAGCTGCTGAATGGTATAACTATTTATCTCTATTACCTATTAGTCTAATTTCACATTTCCCATGCTTAGATAATGAGGTTACAGACACCTTTGTAGAAACGCACACAAAATTAAATAGAGGAAAATCAGGTTAAATCGGATCACCGAGTGACAAGGATGGAATTTCATCTCCTTACCCATATCTGTCTGTCTGACTATCTGTCTCTCTAAATAATCTAGATCCATATCTTATATGCAAGCAAGACAATCCCAACAGCAACTTTCCAGCAGTGATTTCCAACTGATCAGTGCTGCATTGTTCCTACAATGTTAGGGCTTACATCGGGCTCTTCTGTCATTTCTGAATGGCTCCAGAAGCCTCCTCTTTGAATTGACCTTAGACTGAAATCAGTTTAGGTCCAATTATAAGAGCTACTGAACTCTGTGTGCCCTTGTTTTGCTCCATCAGCATGTGCACCACAACTGAGAGGAAGACAGGCTTTGAAAATGTTAAAGGCTTCAGTTTTTTGACACAAAAGCTGCATTCTGAACTATAAACAAGCAAAACAGACTTGAGATGTTGGTGAGCAATCCCACAGCCCCAGGGATTCACAGGAATCCTGTCTTCTCCCTTAACAGTAACAAGAGTCTCACTCCCAAAAATCTCTGAAAAAAAAAAAAGCCTGAAAACACTGATGTGGTGTCAGAGCAAAGTGGTGTTGGATTAGGCATTTGCACCACTGTAAATGAATTAACAAAATGTGATTGTTTTATGTTTGGCTGTCAATCTGCATTTGGCTCATAGGGGATAATTTTTACTCAGAATGTGTTAAAAAGTAATTCTGTAGATGGAAGCAGTCTTGGACCCTGTGAAACTCTCAGCTTTTTTTGCTGATGAGATGACCTTGTTTTGTTAAATAAAAAAGAGACCCAAAACAGCATTCAGGAAGGGAAAAAGCAGGGTGAATTAAGGGAAAACAAACAAACAAAAAAAGAAACTATTAAACCCCTTCATGAAACAAAACACAAAAACTCCATCACATTATTTTTTCTGTATTCTTTCTTTCTTCCTTTTTATTTCTTTTTTTTTTTTTAAGAAGAGTAGCTGTTCTTCATGATGAGAGGTAAAAATAAGGGGAAAAGCAAGCACAGAAGAAATGCAGGCATTAAATTAGATGGATTGGTTGAAGCTGTTATGCATTAATTGCATTTCAGGATCAGCTGGGCCCCCTCTCCACCAAGCAGCAGAGCCCCAGTCTGCTGGGGAGCTGAACAAAGGACAGTAAGAAAGCAGCATTAAGGGTCCTATCAGGGGTCTCGCTGGCTGGTTTCCTTTCACAGCCTGTTGCAGAATACAAGCTCATTAATTCTTGGAGTTTAGACAGATTCTGTCAGAAAGGACTATTACCAAAACCACTGAACAAACCTTCCAACTTGAACTGCTTGAGAGTTTTGAGACAGGAAACACAGGGAGTTGGTCTGCTTGGGTTGTTCACCACACAAAGGTCCTAACTCTGCAAAATTCTCAGGTCAGCCTGGCTAAGGCATTACAATAGATTTAGGTTGATGAGACAGATATGGTAGGAGGATACACATCTACCTATGGCTGCCCAAAACATTAATTTAGAAGGAGAAGTGTCCCACCAGAGTAGTTTGGCCCTCCCTTGCTCAGCATTCCTTTTAGGCCAGGCAGGGTGTTCAGTGGTTTAACTTAAAATGGAGGGTGCAAAAGCATATGCTTTGGACAAATGTGAAAGTGGGAGGCAAGGTTTTCTCCTTATTGCTTAAATCAGGGGGGTTTTTGGAGTGTCTGGCATTGATTCTGAATGGCAGAGAGCTGCTGATAAAAGGTTTGGTCTCAATCTAACAGGGTGGCTTTAATGTAATTTGGAACTTAGAAAAAGTCTGTATTCCAGCGGTGATCCCAATGCTGTCATCTTGAGCCCATCTCAAACAGCAGTGGGGGGACATAATTACGTGGTGTAAATCAGGATGGCACTGATGGTGCTGATTTACACCATCTGAGGACCTGGCTTAGCTATGTTAAGGCAGTGAGCTGCACTGCCTAACCTCCCTGAATTCCCTGCATGGATTCTACACATTGCTTAACTTCAGGCAAGACTTTCTCACATTGTCTGAATGCTAATTGCACTTCTGTGCTGCAGTTTATATTAAAATTAATATATAATTCCAAAAAAATAGAGATAATTGAACTGACCCAAAATATAACCCCTTTCCTTATTTCTTAAGCACTTGAGTTTTAGCACAAATCTCTTTTACTGCAGGGGCTTATGTTGTGCCGTCAGCAAATGCAAAGAGCAATTAAACATTTAACATGATCACAAGGAGAAGAGGAAAGCTGCTGTTTAAATGCATCAAGGAAAAAAAAAAAGCCCAGGAAAACAGCCTCTTGGGTCTAATGTAAGACAGAAAAAAATGCACTAGGGTCAGTTCAATTCAAGAGCTTTGTTTATTGGGGATCTAGTATATTATTTTTAAATTTAAAATTCCTACTTTGCTGAGCTCCTTAGAAGGAATTTCAAACAATCCTGTGCCACAGAGATGCCAAGTTGAAGCAAATGCTTTCTGGAGGGTAAGCATTATGATTTTCACCTTTTCTTTGTTGTCCTTAGTTGGGGGGGTTTACCTGGAGCTTGGAGAATATCTGCTTTGGAAAGAGCTGCACTGCATTTCCTCAAAAGAAGAAAAGAAACAACAGACTTCAAAACTCTGCAGCCCTACTGACACTCCTCATTTTTCTGTTTCACACATTTTCCTGTTCTGCTAAAAGCACGTAATCTAACCTATGAGTCATCTTGGTCAGTGCTGCTGCCCATACCCAAAGTATTAATAAGAGGAATTAGTCCTGTTTGTCTGTCTGTCTGTGAATGAGAGATGTGGGATTAAGTCGCTAGATGATATTTGTTTTCTGTAGCTTATAGAGAATGTTTATTCAGTTGCCATAAGGACAACGGGGTCATGCAGCCTGATGTGCAGATCGAGCAGGCATCTGCAGCATGCAGCCCCATTCGTAGGGGAGTCGAGTCCCTCTCAGGGAAAGCTGCCCTGATTTGACATTCTGGCTGTCTGAGGGGCCTGTGTTAAAAACGCCCTTGGAGTCTGTTTCCCCAGGACAAAGGCACGCACAGCAACACGTGCTCAAAAAGGCCTCACTCCTGTTGAGGGGTAGATGGGGAGAGCAATAACTGATGGGACTCCAGGGCTGCTGTCAGCCTGACAGGATCTTAACAAAGATACAGAGGAATTTTGGGAGCCTTAATTTAATAGGATTTGCCAGGTCTTTTCATGGGATGTTGCTGTTTTCAATTAAGTGTTATTCAGGACAGTCTTTTCCATCCTGGTGGGTGGCTTAGAAAAAGAGGCTAATGCCAGAAAGTCAGACAAACAGGTAGTCAGGATGCTCATCAATTCTGTTGGGTATCAGGGTATGAGCTGCAGGGATAATGTTTTTGGAAGTCTTGGCACAAGGAGATTCTGAATGGGGTGATGGTCAGCAGGAAAGCCACCAGGTCCCCAGAGCACTTTCCCCAAGGTTTAAAGCGGTGGGAGATCAGTGATCTAAACCCATTTCCCTACATTTTAGGAGGGCATCTGAAAGCCAGAAAATGGAATTTATTTCTTCCTGCTCTGAGATTTTTAAGAGTTTAGGATTTAGAGGGCTTTTTTTTTTTCTTTTCATTGAAACAGTTTGAAAAGCTTTTAGGTTGAATTCAGAAAATGTGGGGAAACTACTCAAATATCAACTGCTTTCTGCCTACAAAAGCATTTTCTTCTCAGGTCTTAGATTAACACCTAGACTCAGGCATGCCTGTGACACAGAGAGGCTCTTTATTTGCCAATCTCAGTTTTTTCTGGGATTGCAATATCAGACACAAAGCAACATTTTCTCTAGTAGATTGTGCCACTAATACAATAAGGGTCTAATATATTAATGAATAAGGATCTAAAATATGCTGATATTTCTGCATCACATTAATATTCTATTAGACTAATGTATTATTATGCTAATAAGTCTATTAAAAATGCAAAATATAATTATACGTTCTGTATGGCTCCACTGTTGAAATCTGATTCCTGCCCTAGACACACTTGTGTGTGTATTTCTAGAAATTGTATTACCTGCTGTGCAAAGCTAGCTTGATCTACACCTGATGTCTTTCATCACGCACCCCAAGCAGCCGAGACAGGATTTCATACCCCCAAACCCATTAACAGGTGAAACAGATTAAGTGCTTCAGCAGCTCTGCATCTCAGCTGTGGGAGAGACAGGCTGACAGCCATGCTTTACACTCCCCTCACTCTCTCTTGCTTTAGAGCCTGGAATTTACCTTTCCTTTCACAGAGCAGCTGATTGAGAGGGGACCCTCCTCTGGGTGGGTGTGTTGTGCCAGAAGAGGGTAACACACCTAAATCCTGGCAAGCCAATCCCCGAGGCAAAGGTGCTGAGTCCCACTGAAAGAGACCCCTTTCTCCATGGTGTTTTCTTTAGCTAAGTTTAGGCAGCTCCTTATTCAGTGTGCTGTTTATATAGTTTATTCTCTAATGCCTAATTTCCCCTGACACCACCAAAGGAGCCTAAGCCACAAGCAGAGCTGTGCTTTCCCCAGGATAGCTAGTTCCCAACACCAGGCACTGCATGTCTGTTTTCCCCCTGGTCCCAACCCCGGCTATGCTCCTGCTCCTCTGTCACTGTTGAGAGAGAATTTTCAGGGTGCCTCCCACTCACCATAAATATATCCACACTCCTGCTCACTCCTGAATAATGGCATTTGGAGGAGAGGTCTCCTGCAGTTCTTTCTACCACAGCTAAATGTTCACTTGATTGCTTTTAGATGGGCCAATTAAGAATGAAAAGGGAAAGTGAACAGCATGGTTTTGTTTTGTTTTAAAAATGTCATGTTTGCCAAGTTTATTAAGCAGGAGCTTAGAACGAATACTGAATTTTCAAAGACTGGCTCTGATAAAGTTTGGAAAAAGAAAGTGGAAGGACATGTCCTTCCCCTTGTCCCTGTCAGGATAACTCGCTGCCCTGTATCAATGTCTGCATCTCGTGGCACCAGCCATTTAATGGATGTTACAACAGACATCTTTAATGAAAGAACAGGTTTTCTGTTACTTGTCTGAAGATCTATTCACTTCCTTATTGCCACTGGAAAGAGGCAGAGAATTGAATGGAGAAGGATTCTGAGCAAGAAAAATCCTTTCTAACGGGGAGGAAAGAAGCTATATAGGCAGAATTGGTGGTCTGGGGAGGCTGAGGCTCTCTGTTGCTGGAGGCCAGTTAAAAATGGGAGAAATGTATCTGTCAGTAATAACATACTTGAAGGTGGTTCTGCATTGTGCCAGTTGAGAAGGGAGCTTCTCCAGGTTCCTGCCAAACCTTTGCTCTGGTCCTGGCCCTTCTTTCATGAGCAGCAGACCCAAGGCTTTGTGAAGGCACTCACAGCCATGGGGTTTGTTTGGTACCCAAAGAGCAAAGAAGTTGGGATGGCATGGAACTGTCCTTAAGTGTGGAGTAAGAGGAAAAGTTTAAAAGTGCATCATAAAACTGGGAAGTGTGCTAAATTTCACAAGATTTAAGCCTTCCATAAGCATCTCAATGCTTCATGCAACCCACCTGTACAGCATTGCCTTGTGCATGAATGACTTTGTTTTGTGGTGGCTGTTTTTCTGTCACAGTAAGGATCCTGCTATCACT